>JPKY01000070.1:0-125278 GCA_000769265.1 Hapsidospora chrysogenum ATCC 11550
GGGGGTTTGGCCAACTTTGATATATCCTCCTACTCCTCATCTCCCTCGAGGCCTTGCATCTCCTTCCCCAAGCCCATCTGGGACAGCCCCCTATTATAACATCAACTAAGCCCGACGTGAAACATACCGAACGAAAAAGGAACAGTACCAAACCATGGAAGCCGCCAAGGAGAAAGCCCAAAAGGCCTTCAGCGCCGTCGACCCCTCCAGCAGACAAGGCCAAGGGCAGGAGGAGCAGCAACAGCAGCAGCAGCAGCAGCAAGGCAAGGCCTCCTCCGGCCTGGAGCGAGACCTGGAGCCAAAGCCCACCAAGGTACACCTCGAGCAGGAAGCCTACGTCCCCTCCGGCAAGCTCAAGGGCAAGAAGGCCCTGGTCACGGGCGGCGACTCCGGGATCGGCCGCTCCGTCGCCATCCTCTTCGCCATGGAGGGCGCCGACGTGGCCATCGTGTACCTCCCCACCGAGGAGGCCGACGCCCAGCACACGCGGGACCAGGTTGAGAAGAACGGCGGCAGGGCCGAGCTCATCGCCAGCGACCTGAGCAGCGCCGCCAACTGCAAGAATGTCGCCGAGCGTGTCAACACGGCGCTGGGTGGCATCGACATCCTCGTCAACAACGCCGCCACCCGCGAGGAGCACCAGGACATCACCGCCATCCCCGAGTACGTTGTTTGTTGTGTGATCCTTCCTTTTCTATATGTTCTACTAACCGCCCAACACGCTCCTCGTTCGGAACACAGTCGAGAGCTGACATGAACCTTGTGTGGTGCAGTGAACAATGGGCCAACACGTTCAGGACCAACGTGGACTCCTACTTCTACCTGACCAAGTACAGCCTCCCCTTCATGCGCGCCGGCGCCAGCATCATCAACAGCGCCTCCGTCGACTCGTACATCGGCGTGCCCACCCGCCTCGACTACGCGACCAGCAAGGGCGCCGTCGTCGCCTTCACGCGCGCCCTGTCCAACGAGCTGGTCAAGAAGTCGATCCGCGTCAACGCCGTGGCCGCTGGCCCCGTGTGGACGCCCATGATGGCCACGGCCGTGGGCGCCGAGGGTCAGAAGGGCCATGGTCTCGGTAACAAGACTCCCATGGGCAGGCACGGAGAGCCTGTCGAGATTGCCACGAGCTATGTCTTCTTGGCCAGCAAGGACAGTTCGTTTTTCAGTGGGCAGACGCTGCATCCTAATGGTGGTATCATCGTCCACGGTTAAAGGTTGCTGGTTGGGGTGATTGTATGCAGTTCGTAGGGTGCTCTCAAGTTCTGCAAGGTGATTACATGTATTAATAGGGGTATTATTAGTCGCCGTCGAACATGCTGAGAACATGGATGTTCCGTAAAACAGCTGACCGAGTCCATGTTTGAAACCACGCCCCCTCCCCCTATGGTACGACCTAATACCATGACACCACATATGACATGTGCAATGAATAGTATGCTGGGTAAATCGAGAAAGCGCGAGGCTCCTACGCCAGTTCTATAATTATATGTACCTGCCGGCCATAGAGTTACAATACCCCAAAGCTCTCTGCCTTTCGGAGATCCTAGCTCTGGCTCATACATATCCGGCTTCCAACCTCCAACACACACCCCCCCCCCCCCNCCCCCCCCCCCCCCCCGGGTGAATCTTCTTCAACCGCACCCGCTCCCGTTTTGTACCTGAACGCCATACTGGTGAATCCAACCCGTGACACAAAGAAAGCAGCCGGCCCTCCCCCAACTCTCTAACTCAGATCCATCGTCTCGCCGTGACCGTTGGTCACCGAGAACTCGACGGCACCGTCATCGCCGATGAGGCGCTTCTCCGACTCGGACACAAACTTGACGCTGCGGGCCGGGTCGTAGAAGAGCTTGAAGCTGCGCTGGACGTCCTCGACGCTAACCTGCTTGGCCTTGCGCTTGGCGGCGATGAGCTGGGACGTGGTGATGAGGTTGCTGGCGTAGCGCAGCCCCGTCTCGGTGCCGATCTTGGTGAGGAGGGCGAGGGCGTCGGCGGAGAGGTCCACCTCCTCCTCCTGGGCGCGGATGGTGAGGATCTGCTTGAACTCCTCGGGGCTGTAGGGGTGCGTGTTGATGATAACGATGCGATCGAGGAAGTCAAGGGGCAGGCCGTGGGGGCTGCGGTAGTCGGTGCCGCGGATGCGCGAGTTGCCTCGGTTGCTAGCCATGATGACGATGGGAGCTAGGTCGTCCTCGAGGGCGCGGTTAATGTAGGCAAAGGACTCGATGTCAAGCATGTGCACCTCGTCGATGAAGAGCACGCCGGGGACAATCTCGGCCTTGCCCTCCTCCTTCCACTCGCCGACCTTGGTGTTGATCTGGTCGCGGATCTCGCTGCGAATCTCGCCCGTGTCGCCGGAGAAGAGGGCGAGGAAGCCCTGTGTGCGCGAGTTGATGACGTCGATCTCGTGGAGCGTGACCGTGTGCACCACCTCCTTGCGCTTCTGGAGCTCGCCGTCTGGGCACACAAGGAACTTGGTGTCGACGCCCATGGCGTCGTAGTCGCGCGCGCGGGCGTATGAGCGGCCCAGCTTGGTGATCTTACCGGAGGACTTGTCGATGGAGATTATGTCGCCGGCCATGACTCGCTCCTTGGTCATGGCGTCAATCATCTTATTGCCCATGTCGTAGACGGCCTCCATATCGGTCGTCTTGATAGTCAGCTTGCCCTGCTTAGCGCTGCCGGTGACGCTACGGTCAATCTGGATCTCGACCACCTCTCCCTCCATGATCTCGCTCTCTTCCTTTATCCGGACGCCGATGGACTTGCGGAAGGCCTGCTCGAGGGCTTCGGTCTTGGACATTTCGAGGGAGAAGATTTCGGAGGCGGCGAGGGATGTGAAGGGCACGTCGGGCCCCAGCGACTGGGCCATGGCCATGGCAAGAGCGGTCTTTCCGGTGCTTCAAGCATGTCAGCCTGACTCTTCTAACTCTTCTCCAGGTCCCGGGCGATGGATTGGGGGGAAACCAACCTGGGAGGACCGGCGATGAGGGCGGCGCGGCCTGCAATCTTGCCATCCTTGATCATCTGCAGGATGACGGCGGCGGCCTTGCGAGCCTTCTCCTGGCCGACGAGGCCCTGCGACGCGGCTCTGGGTTCGAGCGACGTGGGATCAACGCCGAGTCCGCGGATGTGAGAGTGGGCGGCGATGAGGTTCAGACCGCGGAGGTCCTTGGATTCGGACACGGTCATGACGGGCTGCGCGCGTGGGCATCAATTAGCATGGGAAGTCCGGAGAACAGCGGATTGCGGGAACCGGATGTCGGCGCATTAACTTACGGCGGCCATGATGAGCTGGCTGTCTCGCGGGTTGTGCGCGCAAGATTGGTGGAAGGTGGGCTGTGGATGTGGGAGTTGGATGGAAGCTGGTTGGGGAATCTTTTCGATCCCTTCCAAGCTTGGCCTGTCTCTGCAGTCGCGGTGTCACTCGGTGAGCGACAGGTGAGCAGCCAGTGGTGATTATGTAATCGTTATCGTTCGGTGGGCATCGGTGAGAATGACGGTTACCCTGGAGGACGGTCTACCGTGCATGGACCATGTCGCACTTTCAAGACTTCTACGTAACGGCTCGTGCACAATGAAACAACACTGGAATGGTAGTCGCCTTCGTACCATGGACAGTGGACATCTAGTACTATTTAATATACCCTGGTCGAACAGTCCCGAAATAAGCATACATTCAGACACCCCAGCACCTGCTGGGTTGGTCCATACTCCATACTCGTAGGGCACATCGCGAGCCCCAGCACCTCTCAAGTCGCTCGTGATGGCAAGACGTTATCAGAGCACGCGTATCCTATAATGGGCTGGGGTTCTCAGATACTGTGTGCAAGTACATCCCAAGGGCAGTCTCGTTGAAGAATACAAGCAAGAAAGCGGTGTGTCACGAGTTGGTGCGCTACAGTCGGCGTCTGTCGCCTACCAACGGGCAACGGCCACGACCGTTGACAGCGGCATACATCCATGTACGTACATCAATGGCGCGGCGCTCTTGACTCAAAAAAAACCATGAACCCCCGAACTGATGCATGTAGAGTTGTTCGTAACTGCTATGTTGGTAAGTACAACTAATTTCTGTAATGTGAAGGAGGAGTAACATAGCAGTGAAGAACGTCAACCCTAGACAGGTGCTGCCGAGTGCCGACCAGAGCTCTACCAAAATAGCTACCAAGTTTCCACTGTTGTCTCTTTGTCTCGGTTTATTCATCTGTTCTTTTTTTATAGGGCACTAACTCGTTAGCCGCCCTATATACCCCGCACGACCTCCGTATATGGTTAGCGGCCAGACCGCCTTGCGCCTTTGCTTGGATGTCCTTTCTACTAGACCCTTGTTGCTGGCCAGCACAGTGGGGTGAAGAAATACTACTACTAATTATTCAAGTAGTAACTGGGTATAGCGTGCATAGGTACGTGCATAGGGGGTTATCTTCTCGCATCTCCCGTGGGTCCCGACATTTAAACTTGTCAAAACGGCAATCGCTCCTTCCAATTGCCCTTTGCCTCTCGCGAGCCCTATTTAATCTCTACATCCTCGCGCCTTGCCATCCCTCATTTTTTTTCTTCTTCTTCCCTATAATTCTGCTCGGGTGATCTCTGCTCTGCTCTGAGCTCCTAGCGTGCCCATATAATCTGCCCCCTGCGCGGGCGCAGAAACACGGTTCGGGGCAAGTGGAAACGCACTCCTAGGGTGCACAACATTGGCAACTGCCCCGGCCACTGCGGCAGCTCCTTCCATCCTCTCTCCCATACTACCCGCCTTACCCTTGTCTGCGGACTCACCACCCCGCGTGCAGTCGCACCTGCGTCAGCACCTACCTCATCTGGAGAGGAACGTGCCCCTCACCTCGCTTCACCATGAATAGTTACCGTCCCTCTGATAGGGACCGCGATAGACGCCCTTCTCCGCGACGCGAACCCTACCGCTCCAACGATTTGCCAAGACGCGTCTCGGATACTGGAGATCGGGATAGTCGATATAGAGACGACCGTCCGCCGCCTGTACACCGTCAAAACTCAGCACCTTCGCCCGTCTCCTTCGCGAGCCCAAACCGGCCCCCTCACAGTTCCAGCCCGCGAAATGATGCTCCTCCCGAAAACCGTAGGTCAAGGCCACGGAGAAATAATGAATACCATGGCACACGCTGACCGCACACTTCCAGCCAAGCCGCCCGCCGTTCAGACATCCAACAGACCACTCCCAGCCGGCCCCAGCATGGTCAAGTCACCCGACGTCCCGGCGCGCCCCAAGCCTGCGTCCGCAGGACCCAGTCATCCGCCCCAAGAGATCACGAGCCTGATGGACATCCTGTCCGAGCGAAGCTACTTGTATGGCCAGAAGGAACAGGCTGTCAAAAAGCGCGACAAGATCATTGCTCAAAAGGAGATTCTAGCTGGAGCCCCCGAGTTCCTCCCGGAACATCTCAATCTACAGAGTAGGCAGAGAGAAGCCGAGACTGCGAGGCAGAAATATGAAGCCAGAATGGCGGCCCGTGATGCCGTGGCCCAGCAGGAGCTGTTGTCGTTCCTTAACAGGAACTTGGCAAAGTCAATGCCAGCCGTATCTGATCATAAGAAAAAGGCTCTAGAAAAGTTTCTGGACAAGAAGGTTGAAGACAAAGCCAAGGCGTATATCCGGGCTCTAGAAGAGTCCATGGACGAAAAGGTCGAGGACAAGGCCAAGGAGCATGTCGAGAAATTCAAGAAAGAGCATCAGGCCAGAGTGGCCATGATAACCCGCCGCTTGGACGAAGAGATGATCAAGACCAGGAAACTCGAGGAGAAACTCGAGCAGCTGACCAAGAAGGTCGACGAGGCCAGCCATGCAGGCGCTGTAGCCAGCAAGCAAGTGGCTCAGATCCAAGAGGATGTCGACTTACCCTCGCTCAACGACATGAAAGATAAACTGGATGACCAGGAGAAGCAGCTTAAGCAACTTGTTGACCTCAAATCGCTGCAGTCACGAGGAGGACAGGACCCCGATAACTCGCATATGGAACTGGAATCGATGCAGGCAAAACTAGAACTTCTCGGGAAGCAGATCTCAGGCCTGCTGACGCTGCCAGCGAAGCTGGAATCCCAGCACCAGGATATAACCGACTTCAAAACGCAGCAAGAAACGGCACAGCAGCGGCTGCAGCAAAAGGTGGACGCTCACGAAACGGACGTCATGGCGTTGAAATCGTGGCGCGAGGAGATGGCCGGACAAGAAGTAAGCCCGGTGAAGGCGACAGGAACCACGGATCTCGAGCCTCTCCAAGCGGAGGTCGCAGCTCTGGCAGCCAAGACCTCCCAGTGGGCGGCGAAGATCGAGGCGCTCTCGTCCCTCGACAAATCAATAGATATCTTCCGGGGCATGGTGTTAGACATCGCCGGTCGCACCACGGCTACTCAGGAGCGAGTCTCGAAACAGGAATCGGAACTCGTCGCCATGAACGCCAAGGTGAAAGCCCTCGACGACAGGTTACCGGCATCACTAGGTGCCATGGAGAAAGCAACGCGCCAATCGCCGCCCGCGCAACAACTGCTCACCAATGGCCAAGATGCCAAATCTGAGAATACGCTTCTCGGCACACCCGGCAATGCTCTACAACAACAAATCCTTAGTTTAGTGGACCAGAAGCTCAGGGACGGCGTCAACCAAACAAAGACGCGATTCGGATGGATCTCCACTCAAATCGGCCAGATGATTGATGCGGAGAGCGACAAGCGCAAGAGCCTCGATGACCGAGTCAAGGAGAGCCTTGATAAGATAACTAAGGATCTCGAGAAGCACAGCGCAGAGCTAGAGCGGTTAGCCAAGAACTCGGACACGGCGAATATCAAGCCGGAGCTGGATGCGCTGCGGGCAAGTCTGGAGAGCAAGGCGGCCTTCGACCACAAGATGTTCGAGGACTTCAGCATGCGCATCCACCACCTGAATCTCTGGCGCGACAACTTCAGCAGCCAGGATATGGTCAAGACCATAGTGGCGTACATCAGCAACGCCATTCCCCAGAGCACGCAGCAGCAGATTCGGGTTCTGAGCGAGAGGATGACGAACCTCGAGATTCTGATTACCAAGGAGACGCGCGATGCGTCGTCCAAGAAGCGCAAGGTAAGCTGGCCGTCGCAAGCCAATGGAAATGGGACATAGAGAAAGGTGGAAGGGAAACAAGGGCGGTGAGCGGCGCCCCGGATCAGCACTTTTTTGCTCATTACGGCATCGGCCCATGATATTATAATATTGCAATACGACAGGAGCGTATAAGCCTTCTTTCTACATTTTTGGAGTTGGGAGGACCACAGCTTGTGGATGGGGCTCATGAGAGGTCGGGTCGAGGAGGCGGCGTGTGCGATCACAAACCGTCATACGGTCTCCCGTATTGGCTTGTTTCTACCCCTCTGGGATGCCGAGACCAAAACCAGTTAACAGCTGGGTCAACTGCTCCTAGATCTTCATTTAGCCTTCATTTGTCGTGGTTACTGGTGGTTAGCGGTGTGGCACAATTCGGGGGGGAACCCGGACTCTTTTTATTTGTTCCCTTTACTTAGCGCAGGGAGGCACAGGAACAAGTTGTGGAGTCTTTCCAACCATTCGTCTTTCCTATTGAACTAAAAATACGTTCCAGCTCAGTCTGGACGTTAGATCTGTCTAACCTTGGTTAACCCCGATTTTCTCCTAACTTAGGCCCCGCCTATCTTCGCATTACATAATGCTCGCCAAGAAGTAGCGTCTACTTGTACTCGCAGTAAAAAGAACTGGGTTCGCCGCTGTCTTTCGAGCTGTTTACACACCGTCGTTCGGGCATGGGGGTGCCGCTTCTTCCCTTGGATTTTTTTTTTTTTGTTTTTTACATGCTGTATTCTGCGTTAGCTAGGCGCACGTACTCTTCAGATAATGGGCACAGAGGAGGCTTGTTACCGTTCCACGGGGGTGAGCCCCAGCAGAGTCATGCCATTGTAGAGCACGATGCGAGCAGCGTCGTAGAGGGCCATGCGGGCCTTCATGACCTCGAGCTCGCTACCGACGACCTGCAGGTGGTCGTAGCTGCTGCTGACGCCGTGGGTCATGCGGAAGAGGTAGGTGAGCACGGTGGTGGGCTCGAGGGTCTTCAGGGTGTTCTGAAAGACATCGGGCCACTGGGCGAGGTAGCGGGCGACGTTGACGGCGTGCTCCTCGGTGAGCAGGGACAGGTCGGCCGAGTTGATCTCCTCGTCGGACAACTTGGCCCGTCGCTTGATGGAGCACAGACGCGAGTGGGCGTACTGCAGGTAAGGGCCCGTGTCCCCCTCAAAGGAAGTCATGGCGTCCATGTTGAAGGTGTAATTGTTGATCCTAGACGTCAATGTGAGCATCAAGCGAGATGGTATTGTTGTCCGGCTTTGCCATTACGAACCTCTTGCCCGTCATATCTTGCACCATGACACTGCTGATGCCGAGAATATCGGCGACCTTCACCGGGTCCTCAATCTGAGAATACTTCTCCTCGTTCCTCTTCATCACCTCGTGCATGTGCTCTCCCACATCACGGAGGATATCGTTCAAGCTGTGGGAGCGGTTAGTCACTCTGAAATTCCTAGACTTTCAGATGGAAGGACGAACAATTTGACTGTGCCTTTTCGGGTGCTCATTCCTTGGACCATGCCAAAGCTGATGTGCTGACATCGCTGGCTGATGTCCTTGTGCCCGATAAGTTCGGTGATTTTGAAGAGTTGTTTCAGGTGCAGCTCTTGTTGGCTAGCGACAACATAGAGCATCTTGTCGTAGGCGTATTTGTGGAACTGCGATATCAAAGTTAGCAGAAGCAGGTGGCGCTTGGGGACAAGTATACACCCACCCGGCCCAGCAGCTCGCTGACATCTCGGGTCAGGTACAGAGCGGTACCGTCCCTCTTCCTATGTAAAGGTGTAAGCAAGAGGACCAGAGACCATCCCAGACAATCCTTACCGAAGAACAGCTTTGCCGAGCTGCTTCCCCTCTTTGCCGGGCACTTGTTTGGTGAAGTCAATGAGGACTGCACCGTTGTCGTTCTCTGTCACACCTTTATCTGCCATGATTTGGGCGTTTTCGGCCATGTCCTCTTCCGTCACTTGACTTTCACCACTATACTCGTCGAATCGGATGTTGAGACGAGCATAAGTCTCTAGAGTGACGGGTTAGAATTGTCTGTCCTACAAAAGAAAAGAAGGTAGGCCAAATTAGCCATTCAAGAAGAAAGCTTCTCGTACCTTTGTACTTGACAATGCTCAGATCTCGGAAATGTCGCCATTGGGCCAGTGCGGCTTCGTCTCCATCAACCTAGGAGTTGTCAGACACCAGCGTTGAAAGTAGGCGGGCGGCGTGACGGAATCAATCTTACCATTTTCTTGAAGTATCCACGGGCTCGCTCGTCCAGGCTATTGGCTTCGAGCTCGGTCGTATCCTTGCCCTCCTTCTTCTGTGCCTCAATGGCTTCCTTCTCGGTCGACATTTCAGCGTTGATGCGGACGTAGAGCTTGAAGAGATGATCGATTGGATCCCTCTTGAGCTCCTCCTCGTTCCCGTACAGTTGGAAGGCCAGGGCCAGCAGGCCATATTGCTTGCCCCAATCGCCAAGGTCTAGGCGAGAACATGAGTGAGTCAAATTTATCACATCCCCAGCGTAGCGGCTGATAGGGGTAGGAGGGGCTGTACTAGGTACGCATTAGATTCTAGTCACTTACAGTTGATTCTGATGACGTCCCATCCGGCAGCTTCGTAGAGATTGGCCAGGAAACCGCCAATAATAGTCGATCGGAGATGGCCAGCGTGGAAGGGCTTTGCCACATTAGGCGAGGAGAACTCGACAATCTGGAGGCGCAGTGAAGGTTAGTGAGGGATCGCAGCACCGGTTGCGCATCGAACATTGCGCCACATACAATTCGCTTCCGGGCTCCGCTGGGGTCCTTCGGATCCTTCAATCCATCGAAAGGCGCCTTGCCTGCGTTTGTGGTCAGATTAAGGGGAACAGTGACATAGGCATCGATTTGTCCATACCATACTCTGTGCCCTGCTCGCGAACTGCCTTGATGATTGTCTTGACGGCAGGGGCACCCTTGATGAAGAATGACAGAAACGTCTTGGTGGGCACAGGCTTCTTAAATAGGGGATCATCTTCGGGCCACTGCGAGGCAATTCATTAGCTGAAGAACTTTGGTCTGCAACGATGCTCCTGCCACCATCGGCCAGTGAGTCCAAGTGTGAGTGTATGTATAGTGTGTACCTTGGAAGCCCACTCCACAGCCAAGGCGTCGGGTTTCTCGCCCTTGATGCGCAGGGCGGGGACGGGGATAATGAAGTCGCCCTTATCTAGTGACTGGGTCCAGGCGATGACGGGGAATATGATGGAGGTGTCGACGCCTGAGATTTTTGAGAGGACATTGCTGAGGTGCGCCCTCCACACATCGAGAGGGTTGGCTTCGGGATGGGCGTTGGGATAGGTCTGGGCGATGGCGTCGAGGGACATGCCCTCGACCTGGCCGGCGAGTTGCTCGACAGCGTTGGAGTCAGCCATGGCACGGGAGGTTGCAGTGGTGGTGGTAGTGGTAGTGGTTGTTGAATATGGCCGTCGTGGGGTGGTTGGTGATGTTTTTGATGGAGGGGCAATCGCCGTCGGGTTTGGAGGGGCAGAGGAGTGCGAGTCAGAATGGAGACCCTTGAGGGAGAATTTGCAGGGGTTCCGATTGACGGGTACGGGCGCTGCCAGTCGCGTCGCGGTGGGCCGCCGTATGACGGTCAAACTGAGCAAAGGTGCACCAAGGGGTGAGGACAAAGAGGCTGCAGCATGGGCAGAAGAAGAGAAAAAGACCGAGGCACCGACACGGAGAAGACTCATGAGGGCCTTTTGAGACGGTATATGGGCATCGTCTTGAGCCCCGACGTCGCCCGTGACTCAACTGGAAACCTGAGTTCAAGTTGGGGGAATTGCAACCTGCAACTGACGGAAAGTGCAGTCCAGTGAGTGCCTGCATACTCCAGGTATCCGTAATTGCATCGCACTTGCCTCGACTCATTGTCAATCACGTGACCGCATCGTATGAGTATTGATAGCAATGTCTGTAAGCCCATTGGCTCGATGGCTCTGCTATTACTCACTACTAGTACTACTGTAGGTAGGTAGGTACCATTTAGGCAGTACTACTGCGCTAGTAGCAGTACTCGTACTTATAAGCGACCTCGAGTTGCTTGAACTGCACGACGCATCAGGCACTTGATGGTGCTAAGTGTCAACTTAGCATTTACTAGGTAAATGACTGGGTGTCAGTACCATAACTCTAGCCATTACGAGGCTTGCAATAAATCGAGCATGTTCAAGCTTGCTGGTAAGCCGCTCACCTCTTCTTCACCGACCTGCGCCTTGGCATCAGCTGCCGTTATCGGGTACTACCAGGTACCTATTACTGTAGTAGTACTGTAGTAGTACTGCAGTACCTGTACGTACTACCTACCGTACCTACCTACGGGAGTAGCCAGTGAGCGACACAGGCCCCTCCAAGAGTCAGCTGTGCCCACTGTAAACTGCCAACCCACGCGCGATGCTTGTTCGCGGCAGCAAAACATGGATTGATTGATTGATTGATTGATTGACCAACACCGCCGCCTGCCACCCACCGCATGTCACCCTCCACTTACCCCATCATCACCACCACACCACCCACCCGCCCACCTTTCCCCCAGCCGACCGTCCACATCGCGCCCCCGGCCTGGCTGACCGACACGAAGCCCCTACGACACGACACACCGCGGGCTCCCTCCGACCATCATCGAATCCCTCGGCGCTGGAAAGCGCTGCTGCTCGGCTCAGCTCCACTTCAACCCGTGTATATTCATCGATTGATGGGGTCGCTGCGCTCCCACTGCCGCCGATTTCGAACAAACGCCGCCCGGGCCCGCCGCCCCCATCGTCGAACGCCGGCACCTATTCTCCTCCATCGTCGCATTGACCTCTCGTCCGTCCGTCCTCGACCCGCGTTCCTCTCTCGCCGTCAGCGCGACTAGCCGCACTTCCCCGACCCACTCCCGTCCCCGACCCTCGCTTCGCCGCGGCGCCGTACCCCGTCCTCTCGCGCCTTCCCCCGCCTCCGCCTGCGGAATGCGTATAATCGCACTCAATAATGGAAGCCGCGGCGGAGACGGTCAAGCAGCTGACCCGAGCCATTTTACCTGAACGGCCCCACCAGCTGGCCCCGAACCTCGAGTGGAAGGCACGCCAAGAAGACTCCAGCCGCCACTACGAGGAGTGGAAGCAAACGCGCCTCCAGTACATGACCCTCCTTAGCGATGCGGACCGTGGCATCCTCTTCACCCGTGGATACGATGATATCAGGCCCGAGCCTCCCAAGCCAGTCCCCAAGGAGGTTAATGCCCTGGCGCGTGGCGGTGCGGCCAAGAAGCTGTCGCTCAGCGACTACAAGAATAAGAAGACCGGCGCGACCGCCTCCGCGTCACCCCCCGACTCAACGCCATCGAGCACACCTAAGAAGCCTTTCGATCGCGCCTCTGCAACGCCACTTCCAGATTCCCGGGCCGCGCCCGAGTCTAAGACGAGGTCTGACTCCGGAAAGTCGTCCGACGGGCTCAAGCCCCCGGTCCCCGAGCCAGGCAGTACTGCCAAACGGAAGAACCACGACGAAAATATAACCGTTGACATGAGGTACATGATTGATTGCACCAGATCCCACTAGCGCGGCAATGACGTTGGAAAACATGTGACTGACCAGGAATAGGCTGCCGCCGAAACCACCGCGCTCCCTATACCCCCCGCGGCCCTCCTCCCCCGGCAGCAGAAAACGGCCAGCCGACCTGGACGACGCGGCGCGACCACCGAAACGACCGAAACCCACCGAGGACGACAGGCGAGCAGGTGACGACAGGTCAAATACCCCACGAGACGAGGCTTTGCGACGCAAACCCCAAGACCGTCCCATCGCGCGAGATTCGAAAGACGGCAGACCAGTCGCTTCCTCGTCCTCATTACCAAATGGGCGCGCTACCATAAAGAACGCGACCAGCTCGAGCCGCACCGGCTCTCCGCCACCCCGCCCCCGCGGGAACTCTATCAATGGTGCCAGGTCACAGGCAGCAGACAGCAACCACGGAACACCGAAGAAGGGCGACGCGTCAAAGGCATCTGTACCTCCTTTATTATCACCGTTGCATTTCGACATTGAGGGCAATAAAGACCGAAGCGAGACTAGAAGGTTAGAGAAGAAGCGTTCCGACGAGACGGCCGATACGGGGAAGACGATGAAGTCATCCAAGAACGCTGAGGCGCCACCGAGCGCCAAGCGGCCGAGATCCCCCTTGAGTCTTGAGCCGTTATTATCACCGACTTTACCTCCAGAGATTGAGGAGGAACTGGAGCGGAGGAAGAAGGCATCGCCAAAGGTGTCCGAGGATAGACCCAAGGACAAGGACGCCTCGAGTCGAACAAAGAAGGTCGGAAAGGAGCAGCCCAGTGACGTTCCAGAAAGCAAGGCTCGTCGGCCCCTGATCGTGACTCTCAGAGTCCCCAAGGTTTTAAGGCGCGAGTTCCGTCTACAAATGAAGCTCGGCGCGCGGAAAGAACCCCCCCGGTCAGACCGGCCTTCAAGCGCGAGCGTCGTCGCCCAGCCCTCGCGTGCGGAGAAACGTCCTGCGCTGCCCAGCGAGCAGACGCTAGAACCCTCGGCCCTGAAGAGACCGCGGGCGTCCGACGTGGCTGCGAAGGGTCCCATACCCCCATCGACACCCTCCAAGAAGGCGTCTACGGCCATGTCGCGCGTCAGCTCCAACAATTCGATGACGCACACCCCAGGCGAGGCCATGGCCGCGACTCCCTCTGTACCCGGCTCATCAGATCGTGCAGGTCATGATCGCGCACCGCTTCTATCCAAGGCGGCAGAAGCTAAGATCAAAGCGCTAAAGGAGCGGGAGGAGCTGCTTCGCAATCTGGGGAGGAATCTGAAGCACAAGGCCGACCGACGCGGGGATCCGAGCGTCGTTACTAACGGTAACGCGCGCCAGAGCGAGGGGGGCGTCAAGATGGGGTATGCCCTGATCCTGGAGAGCGTCGCCGCCTTCATGATGGGATTCCACGCCCAGGATGTGTACCGCGGCATGAGGAGCCAGCCGAGCGAGCCGAACTCGTGGAGTAGCCTCTTCCCGCTCATCGAGATGCTGCAAAAGGAGCTCCGCCGCCTGGACTCGCGCCGCAATGCACCCATCTACGCCATCACCCTGCTCCTGCAGGCCGTCTCCTGGGACCAGCTGCTCAACGCGTGGGCCACGCGCGAGGATGCCGCCGAGCGCGTCACCGTCAAGCAGCTGCTGCGCGCGCAGCGGAGCCGGTCCAAGACGTGGACGCTCTTCAGCGAGGCGGCGGACGAGGTCGACGGTCCGCTGCGCGTCAGCGTCTTCCCGTGGACGTCGGTCGAGGAGGTGGTTGAGTCTACACTCCGCGTCCTGCGTCGCTGGTGCGCCGATGAGGGCGTCGACTGGTCGCCGGAACTTAACCTCAGGGAAAGTGGCGTTAAAACCGCTGGACAGACTTGATTTCGGCTAGCAATGTTTGCTGCACCGAGGCGGGGGGGAACACTCGAGTGATTTGTATAATGAGATAACGCGCTGCTACTAACATGGATGTACGGAGTAATACTGCGTTAAGTGTTACTGGAGTATTTGGGGAGGGAACCAAACGAGATACCTTAGATACGGACCTGGTCCGCTGTCCTCTTCATTTTTTTTTTCTTTTCTGCTGTTGTTGATACTACTACTATCTTGGGATTGGGATGCGGAGTCGCTGGGGGTAGGGCTTCAAGGTTAAATGGATTGATGCTTGGCTTAAGGCTTGCCATGTTGCGAATTGTACGACTACTAGCTTGGCGATGCCCCTCAAGTATCGGGTTCAGATTGGTCGAGCCAGGGTAAGAAGGGGCCCCAGCTGCAATGCCAACCAGCAATCCTGCTGCGTCCGTGTCGGAGGATCGAGGACTGCCTCTCCGGCGCCGTCCTAAGCTGGCCGGGAGGCATAAATAGATAGTCCAAGCAGCCTAGACGCAGCCCAGAGTAATAGCAATGGTCCGTCTGTCACGCGACCTCCTTGGTGCCCCGGACCCTGCTCGATGCTCTGAGGCTGCTCTGAACAGTTTTCAACAATGCCGAGCTCCGCAAAGGCCCGGGCCAAATGAGCCATATCTCATGCTCTCATCATATGCGTCGTGAACTGGTTCAATCTTCCGCCTTGCGCCTTTTTTTCCCAAGACGGTTACTGTGCTAGACAGCCATCATCATGAAAACGAGGGCGCAACCTGTGTCCACTCTGCATCTCCCCCGGCCATCCGGAACTCGACCCCCTGGCCAAAGTATCCAGCGTCCTGCCATGCCTTCATCATCGGCCCATCAAAGGGGCCCTGTGCTGCTCCATCATCTCGTCCATCAGTCCACCTAAATTCCCACATCCGCGACGATGGTCCCGAGTCTGGCGCCGCCGACGCTTCACCTTCCTGACCCGGCGGGTCCACCCAGTCGTCTCCCGTCTCGCGGCGATACTCGCGGATCAGCAACTCCCGTTCCTGGTCGTAGATGTCCTCGTAGTCCCGACTCAGGAGCTTGTCTGCGGCATCCGTAATGGCGCGAATAGACTCCTTGATCCGCGTCTGCTCCGGGTCCTCTGTGCTGTTCTGATCCACGTCCATGCCGTCGCCGCCCTTGTTCATCTTCTTAAGCTTCCACTGTGGAATCTTCTTCTTCGGTTTCGTCTGGCGCTTCCCCAGCCGCGACAGGGCCTCGAGCGGCGTCTCGGCCTTCTCCAACCGCACAATCAGCGCGCTGAGCAGCTCTGACACCAGCACGCTGTCCTCATCGATGCGCCGCTGCCGCGCCTCCGCCTCGCGTTTTTTATGCGCCTCGGCGGCCTTCTTGATGGCCTTCTTGCTCATGCCCTCGAGCCACCTGTCGTGCACGGCATCTGGATCTCCGGCTCTGCGGATGTAGTTCCCCTGCTCGTCGAACTGACCCGTTTCCAGCTCCTCATTGAGGTTGAAGGCCTCTAGCTTGGGTGCGTTGCGCTTCAGGCCACCGGCACCGACCTCGGGATCCAGGCCCTCCTCTTCGATGGCCAGGGCCTTGTCCTCCTCGTCGTCGCTGCTCTCATCGTCCATGTGGACGTGACCGCCGGTTTTGCTCGAGTCCACCTGTCCGTCAATGTCCTTGGCGTCGAGGAACTGGACATGCTTCCTCTTCTTGCCCGACTTGTCAAATTCACTGGGGTCTTCGTCTTCTTCGTCGTCGTCATCACCGCCATCCTTCTTGTCGTCAGTTGGCGCAAACATGTCGTCGTCATCGTCATCCGCGGCGGCCGAGTCCTTCTGGGCCCCACCCGCGCCGTCATCATGAGGATTGTAGTTATCCAGCTGCTCCAGGATGTCGACCTTGCCCTTCCTGCGGGCCTGCGCCCGCGCGTTGAAAGTCTCGTTGTCCGAGTCGCTGTCGTAGCCGTCGAGGTTGACCGCGCCGCGTTTTGTTGCGTGGCCTCCGCCAATAACATCGGCGTCAAGAATATCGTCCTCCTCTCGAGCCTCGGGGGCCAGGGTAGAAGGGTTCCGGACGTCGAACTTGACGCGCTTGGAGCTGCCGTCATCGGCGGCGGGCTTGTCGTGGTGATGCGTCCGCGCAAAGAGCTCGCCATCGCGCCTGGGCCGCGCGGCTGAGTGGCGTGACGCCATTATCGGGCTGTGTAGGATCTCGCGACAATGGCCGGTTCGCTGCAGATGGAGTTTGGGCTGGTTTGCATGGAGAGGGTGAAAGAGACAACAGGCCCAAAGTTTGGTGATATTTCGACTGGACAATGTTAAGCTTCGGAGCAGTTTTGCGCCACAAGCTTGAGCTCTGGAGCCACACCCACCCACCAACCCACACGTCAATGGCGTACGAGCACAGATGTACCTACTTAGGTATCTGCGTCATGCCAGAGCTGCCTGCCCCACGTCAAACTAGAACAGTCCACCAACTTCAACCTCTCCAACTTCCCGACTTCTACGTGCTACTAAATTAGTACTCGTACTACGATACCTCCCGGACGCGTTTCATCAACGCAATACACGTCACCGAACAAAAATTGTCGCTTTCCCGCTCGACTTTACCTGCCTATCTCTCGTACTCTCCAAAGTTGAGCCATCGTGCTGTGCGGTGACTGGCGCAGACTGTCAAGTGCCTGCGGGAACGACTCGTTTAGGTACTTTGAAAGCACATCTACTCGCTCTATCAGCCCGAGCAGTCTTCACAACATGGTAAGTCGCCTTTCAACCAGCCCGTCCCTCCCCCTCGACGGCGTCTGACAGAGCTCCGACCAGTATTCACCGTTCGGAGGCGGGTTCGACCCGACCATGGCGCGCCACAGCCGACGACCCATCATCCAGCGTTTCGACGAATACTATCGATGCTATCCCGTCATCATGGCGCCCGGAAACGCGCGACCCGAGCTCAACTACGGATCCAAGATTATACTCCCCCCTTCAGCCCTGGACAAGGTGTCCAAGCTGCACGTCCAGTGGCCGCTGCTTATGGAGCTCATCAACGGTGAGAAGGGCAAGCACTCGCATGCTGGAGTGCTGGAGTTTATCGCCGAGGAGGGTCGGGCATACATCCCGCAATGGGTATGTTGACTCCCATCCCATGGCCCTTGATATGGACGAGGGGGGAGAAGGCTGACAATGCGCCGCAGATGATGGAGACGCTCGGTATGGACGTGGGCGACATGATCCAGATTAGGACGACTTCCCTGGAACTGGCCAAGATGGTCAAGCTCCAGCCCCAGTCGACCAACTTCCTCGAGATTAGCGACCCGAAAGCCGTCCTAGAGCGGGCGTTTCGGAACTTTGCCACCCTCACCAAAGGCGACGTCTTCAACTTCGAGTACAACGACACGGTCTACGATGTGGCAGTTCTGGATGTCAAGCCGGAGACAGATAAGATGGGAGTCAGCATGATCGAGACCGACGTGTCCGTCGAGTTCGCTCCCCCCGTGGGCTACGTCGAACCGGAGAAGAAGAGCGGCACCAGCACACCGCGGAGCGGCAGGGGAGGCGTCCCCGCAGGCGGGGTACTGCACAGCCAGGGCACCATGGCCCAGGCGATCAACTACAGCGCCATCGCTCCGTCTGTGACAAGCACACCGACCAACTTCCTCGGCGAGGGCCTGCGCCTCGCGAAGAAGGGCAGCAAGAATGCGACGCCCAAGCCGGCCACGCCCGTACGCACAGACGCCTCAGACGTCCCTAAGAAGCGCACCGGTGCGCCGGCGCCCCTGCGTCTACCGCCGAACAAGCTCTTCTTCGGATACGAGATCAAGCCCGTCAAGACGAAGGAACAGAAGGAGGAGGAGACGAAGAACGCGAACAAGCCGCACTTTGCCGGCGCTGGACAGTCGCTTCGTGGTGCTGTTAAGCGAAAGGGGGATGGGGATGACAAGTCCAAGGCGCCCGAGAAGAGGGGCCCAGGGGACGGGAGCAGGCTGGATGGAAGGACGTCGAGGTGATGATGGGGCGCGTGCTTTTCTCTTTTTAACTTGGGCGGGTGTTGAGGTGATTTCTGGCTGTCACAGTTCCGCTTTGCGAAGGTAAATGCAACATTGGAATTGTTTACGTGTTGAAGCGTCTTTACATCAACGACTCCGTGAGTACCCAATTCTAGAACGCACTATGATAGCTCATCCGCCGTGCCTTACTCGAGGCACCTAACATATCGCATCACTTATTGCTTTAGAGAATATTCGCTTAGACGGCTTGGAAGGCACAGTAACATTGTCTTGCGTGGGTTCACGCCTTGCGTTTGCGTAAGGTAGGTGCTCGTATTGATTGGCGTGGTGTTTTGTGACTTTTGGTCCTGTCTCAGATCTCGTTCTCGTTCTTTCTTTTTTTTTTTTTTTTTCGTCAAGCAATCATCCTCCAATATCCCTTCATTCTCCAGAACTCTGCAATCCACGTAATCACAACAAGCTTATTCTGGACGACCTTTGTTTTTAAAGATGGACAACATGGAGAAATGCCGACTGCAGTCGTGGGTCTGCGCATCAATGGAAGCGCTTCTGGGGTGAAAGCTTAAGCCTTAACGTCGGCCTCCCCGGCCTGGGCGGTCATGCTACATGAACAACCATTGTTAGCTCATCCCATACAGGTACTGCAGACCCCCCGCGCAAAGCTTTTCCATACACCTCCGAGATGGATGATACAAACATACCTTCGGTCACGGGGACGGGAGCTGTTGGGCTCCTGCTTGACCTCCTGCTTGATGGGGGTGGCAAGCTTGCGCTTCTTGGTCGGGGAGCTGAGCTCATCGTCTTCGTACTTTTGCTCGTCGTCCTCGTCCTCGTCCTCGTCCTCGTCCTCGACGGACTTTTCCTTCTTGACCTTGGCGGCACTGCCACCGCCAGCGGTCTTCTTGCGACTGCGGACCGGGGTGGCGGGGACACTGCTACCTCCGTCGTCGGTGGCGGTGGCACCACCGGCCTTGGAAGGGGATTCGCCGTGGCGCTGCTTGAAGTCCTTCATGATGCGCTTGGTCCAGTGCTGGCTGTTGGGTTACGTGTGTTAGCCAAGTCTGAAATACAGAATGGCGGAGACGGCGAGAAGAGGAAGGGGTTTGAACATACGACATGGCGTCGCGAGTGAACTCATAACCCCATTTGGACATGTACTCGTGAACCTTGGGCCAGTCGTACTTGGCGCGGTCGCCGCCCTGGGCGAGGATGACGGCCATGGCGAGGTCGCGCTCAGCAGACATGCCCCATTTCTTCTCCTTGCCGGCCATCTTGAGTTGGGTTGTAAGTAGGTAAGATATAGAGCCAGAGACGGAGGAAGGGTGGTAAAGGGGCAAGTGATGGAAAAGGATGAGTGCAGGTAGAGAAGAGATGCAATGGGACGGGTGAGGAGAGAAAGTGGAGGATGAGAGGAGAAGCAGTACAATACACGGAAAGAATAAAATAAGATGTCTCTGCCGTTACTGATGATTGTAAGGTGTTAGGGATAGGACGGTGAGTCACTGTAACGAAGCGGTCAGTCCGGAGTGAATAATGAATTGGTCTGTCACCTGGCTATCACTTCTTGCCAGCTGTAGACCGGTAGATGCGACTTGGTTGGCGGAGGGGACAGCTCATGAGCTTTCAGACAGAACTTTACAGGCGTTCTGACAGACTCGGACAGCCTTCCACGGCAAGGAGTTTCGCTGACCCTCGAGGGGATGGAGCAGATATCGTATGATACCTTACAGAAGGACAGGCAAGACGTATATCCCCTCAGTGGTAACGATATTCTCAACCCGAGTCAGACTATGTTTGTATCTCTGTTCCTCTGTTATGAGCATATCAGGATGGTAGTAATATAAACGCACGCATGGTACTATCGTAATAGTATTGGAGACCACTATCAAGTCCGATTGGGACTTTGGTAGTCACGTCCACTCCATTGGCAATTCGCATTTAGCATCATGACAAGGCAAATACTGCTGGTGACAAGAGTCAAGGATGGCCGTTCGTATTGCAAAAATCAGGTAAACCGCCATAGGAGTGTTTTCCTAAGTCTCTCTAGTCATCGAGTTCTCAGCTACTCAGTCTTTTTGCACACACCCGGCCCTAGCCAGAACCGAGGTCCACTGCACCAGATATTCCCTCCAGACAGCTCGGCAACGCGGAGTAGCCTGTGGTCGAAGCGGACATCATTTTAGGTCATTTTAGATCTCGGCCATGTTCGCATCGTCTTCGGGGGGGAGGACTGCAGAGAAACAGCAAAGTTAGCATGTATCTTTGAGACACAAAACGACACGGAGCACTTTTGCAAAACTTACGTGGTCTCCCTCTTGAGGCGCTTGGCGGGCTGCGCTTCATCTCCAGCCGAGTCCTCCATGAGCTGCTGCTCCTTCTTGACGAGCTTCTCAAAGTCCTCGTCATCTTCTACATCGGAGGCGTCCACCTTGGCCTTGGACTTCTTGGGCGTGGCCTTCTTGCGCGGAGTTGCTGCAACTTTCTTGGGAGCGGCAGCCTTCTTCGGGGTGCCGGTGGCGGCGGCGGAGTTTCCAGCCGCGGCGTTGCTGATGGCCGTGGTGTCGCGGTTCTTGCGGAGCTTCTGAATGTGCTGGCTATAGCGGGAGGCTGTGTCAGTCAGACTATTCAAGGACGAAGGTGGAGGGAGTGAGATGCAATAGGGTACTTGATGGCATCGTAGGAGTAGGACCATCCCGCATCATTCATGCGCTTCGTGACTTCGGTCAAGAGGGCCTTGTTGGGCTTGACCTCATCGATGAGACACATGAGGAGGGCCTCATGGGAGGTAGCATCCCAGCCGCGAACCATGATGACGAATGGAGGGTGACTGATGAGCAGGCAATAGAATGTGGATGGAGGATGAGGGTCTGATGAATGTTGATGTGGATAAGATACGGTCGAGATTAAGAAAGATGGAAGAAAACTGAAGAGACTTTAGGGTCGGGAGAGGAAGTGGTGGCAGGTGAGCAAGAAGAGGGAAATGGGGAAAAAGGCAAGTGAGTGACAGGTGAGCGCAGCTGAGCAAACAACCATCATACCGCAGTGCATTCTCAGAAAACGTGTAGCCCTTGGCGTGCAGCCCAGCCACCACCTTCTGGAGCTCAGCAGGTGGGATAGTGAGCGTGACGAAGATCTCGAGGAGGATGTCTTCATGGGTCTTCTGATCCCACCTGTGGGTGTTGCGAGTGGCCATGGTGCGGAGTTGGAGGTGATGATAGCCTTGAGAGTGCTTGGGGTTTTGTGTAGATGGTAGGTGGATGTAGTTGGGGGGTGTAGCTGGGGGAGCAGACAGCAGCGGAGGTTGAGAGAGATGAGCTGGAGGGGTAGGCTCGTCTCGCTGAGGTGAGAGTGCTTGATGGGAAGTGGGAGGGGGATCGAGAGAGAAGAATGATGAGTGAGGGCTGGGATAGCTTGGAGAACAAACACATGTGCTTCTCGTGGAAACCAGAGTGAGGTTCTGGAAGCTGTCGGCCAGTTGCCAAGAACAAGCAAAACGATCAGACGAACCAAAGCAGCAGGGAAAAGAATGGAATGACACTGAAGGGCACGAGGGCCCTGGAGGGCAACGACATAGGAAAGATATGAGCATACCGGATGGCGTCAAAGGTCACATTGTAACCCTGCTGGCCAAGATACTCCGAGACGGCATCCTTGAGGGCCGGAGTAAGGCCGTGAGTAACATCGCAGGCTTGGTAGAGCGCGATGTTGAGCTCGCTGACGAAGCCGATGTTGCCCCAGACTCCGGACTTTGGGCCCTTGGACGGGGTTTCAGGGTCGGATGCCATCGTGATGTTCGATGTTGGCTGACTATATGATGATGGTAGAGTGCTGGCGATGGGAGAGTAGGTTGGACTCGGATGCGAGAACGTGAGGGAAAAGAAGGCAAGTTCCAATGGCCGAGGAGACGAAGGTGAACGGGGAGATATAGTAGGCTGCCTGTTGTCATAAGGAACACAGGAAACGTCCGGACTAGGCGAGCGATTCCACCAAGAAGAAACCCCTGGAAGCCCCCTCCCAAACTCAGACACCTAAGTTGTGTGCCTGTGCTATTAGTGCTTGTGCCTACATCCACTAACCCTTGGACCTTGCCCGATATCAGACAGAAAACGTATCTTGCATCTCGTAAACTCCCTTTGTTTCCCCCCGGAACGCAACCCAAAACAATACTCCACAAACTCCCACTGATACATGATGCTGCATAATCATACAGGCTCAAAAGAACGAGACAGGATCGAAGGCTTAGCGCCTTTAAAGCACGACAACCGAGGAAGAAAGATTCGCCTTCTAAGGCTCGCCGTATGTAAACCTTTTCCCCAAGAGTTAGACGGGAGGCGCTCATGTTCTTGGCGTTTGGGACGCACTTACTCTGAAGGATACGAATCAGGGCCGCCGGTGCCATTGTTCGCGTCAGCCAGGGCTAGAACGGGGTCATCCTCTAATGATGAGACCTGCTCCACCACCTCCTCGTTGTCTATCCTCTGTCGCTTTAAAGGAGGTCCGTCAGTTCCGTCGTCGTCTTCACCTTCCCCGTCCTCAGATTCCAGGCGAAGTTGTTCCTGAGCTGTGGTCGACTCGTCCGGCGGTGCTGACTCCTGCGCACGTGCGTCCTGGCTGGGAGACGGGGCTGGCTGGGCATCTGGCTCCTCCTTCGGAGGCTGGGAGTCTTGGGCCACTTCGGCTGATTGATCAGGTTGATGCTCGGGCGTTGTTCCCTTCGCTGGCGGAGGACTGGGAAATTGCTGTGCGGGCTGGCCGGGCTGCTGCGGTGCTGGGAACGGAGGCGGTTGCTGGTTCTCCTGTGGCTGGTGGAACTGCGGGGTTTGTTGGTCTGGTTGAGGGTGATGGAACTGAGGTGTCTGTTGGTCTTGTTGCGGCTGATGATACTGTGGAGGAGGAGCAGGGGAATGAGGATGAGGATTGCCCGGTTGGCCCTGATGAAACTGGGGAGTCGGCTGGCCCGGTTGCGCCTGGTAGAATTGGGGAGACTGCTGTCCTCCCTGCTGAGGTGTCTGCGGTTGGAACTGAGGCTGTTGGTGGACGGCCTGCTGTTGCTGCTTCCACTGCGGATGGTTCCGTTCGTTCGCGTCCGAGGGAGACTGCCCGGGGCCAGCTAGATTCTGAACGGGCACGGCCTGGCCATCTGGCAGAGGGGCGGGTTCTTGACTATTCTGGGACCCCGCTGATTTGCGAGGTCGCCCTCTCCCGGGACCAGGCCTCCGAGTGATGGGATTTAATGTCGGGTCAACCTGTCTGGGGCTTGAGATTCCGGTGCCATTTTGCTCGGCCTTGTGTTGAGCACGCCTCAGACCTTGGAAGTGCTGGCTGTATAAGTGTTAGTCATATGTATCATTGCTTTTTCCAACCTCCGGAGCTATCCGCGGCACTATCAGGGATACGATTTCAGGAGGGCGACAGTCGGAATTCGTTAGAGAGGAGTCCATGGTGCCTCCTGCTTGGGACGAGGAGCTTACGAGAGGCCGCCAGGCCGGCGAACCCCTTAAGTCGCTGGAGGACTGCCTTCAAGCGACTGAACGAGAACCACGGGACATCCAAATGGAAGGTTTATAACAGGCTATCCAAAGTGCAAATTGCCGCTCAAATAGGGAATAACAAGACTCACCGGCATCCTTCATTGGTGAAGCCATAGCCCAGGGTTCGCATGTGGTTCCCGATAGTAACCCATTCCGAACCACTAATGACACCAATGTTCTTCACGGACAAAATAGTAAAGAACAAGTCTTTGTCGGCGCGGTCATTCCAGTTTTTGTTATTCATATCGACGAGGCCAATGGCTGAATGAGGGTGGTCGACGGGTCTGACGTGGAAGCAATGACGATGGATGCTGTTAAGTAGACAAGTGGATCAAGGGCAAAATTGGTAGTGGCTAGTTGGCCATGGAGGCAACGGCAAAGAGGTTGGGGTGGAAGAGCGGGTAATTGTTGCTGCACGTGTCATGCGGAGCACGGATAAAGTATAAGCCCGGCTTTCATGGCCTGAAGCTGCTCGCACTCCCATCGCGCGACCATGGGATTTATTGCTTCATAAAATCACCACGGACATTACGGGGCATTGGAGAAGGAGTCTTTCATATCCCAACTGCACTTTACAGGGTGCGAAGGGAAGCTTCAACAGTGTTGAGTCATGAAGATGGCGGGCCGCGCGACCTAGATACTTCGGCATACCCGAGGTTGAGCCTACGTTTAGCCGACTGTTAGAGCTGGGGTGAGACGGGACACCGATTGGGATCGTGGTTGTTGGGACAACGTAGGTCGGCTCGATCCCGTTTAGGACCGCAGGTGACATGGAGAAAAGTGCGGGAGGAATACGAGTAGTACTAGTAGCGAGGAGCTTCGAGATAAATGCACATCTTGATAGCGGCTCAAAAATTGGGTCTGCTTGAATTACTGCAAGTTGCCATGATGTTCGGCAAGCTTCAAGATCAGATGCTGCCTTGCCCATCAGGCAACCAGGCAGCAGCGGCCTCGGTGGAACTCAGCACCCCTGCACCGGGGCGCTGGAATGGGACAAAGGGAGATGAGGGGGGCCCGGCTTAATGAGCTCACGTGCTTTCGTGGTAAGCTGGCGCTGCTGGGGTCAAAGCTTGGGCACAGTGGCCCCCCAAAAGTTCGCGCCCGTCGCGTCTCGCTCCCACCTCACCCCATCCCCCCCAAAACGACCATTGTTGCCTGACGCCGCTCCCTCACCGTGAGCGCCCTCGATATGCACACCACGGTCATTTGCAACTCTCATTATACACATTACCAATTTTCCCGGTTCTCTAAGCTTGCGTGGTTGCCGAATAATGGGAAACCACCTTCGGTTGCATTGGCGATGCGCTGACGTCGGCCCCGCTGGGTTGACACCCAAAGAACGGTGAGAGGGAACCAGCATCCCCACTCTCCCCTCCTGCTGCATACGGGGCTTGGGCAAGCTTGTCCAGAGCTTGCGCAAGGGGCATGTTCAGCTTCGAGCGGTGGAATGGCTTGCGATGGAACCAACGGGCCGTTTCTCGAGAGATGAATCATTCATCCTATTGCGTGCTGCGACATGGTCTCCAAGGCTGGGCCGATTGACCGCACGACCGTATATCTAGCAAAGCTGCGCATATCCCGCCGAGGAGGATGCAGGGCGTACAGGCATTTCCATCCATCTGGGACGGAGAACTTTCTTTGCTGGACGAAAGCCAACTTTTTACGAGGCAAACAGCGCCAAGCGGGAGGGCCGGGGATGCGTGGAAGCAAGCCACGAGGCTGAGGTATTATTCCATTCAGACCCCGGCACATCCATTGACCTGTTATCTTTGCTTCTTTTCATTCTTTTTGTACGGGATGCGTGGAGACTTGCGCAGGTGAGTCACAGCCCAGTGGGAGTGCCAATAGCGTTTCACCCGCTGTCGTTCCAATTGTGGGAGGCATGACGGGAGCCATGCGGGTTGTCGTAACGGAGGGATACAGCTCGTCAAAGTTTTTGGCTACAGTACGTAACGGGCGCTGGTCTCCTCGGCGATACAAAGGTAAAAAGTCATAATAAAAATGATGAAGAGACGCATCGACATTTTTCACTAGCTTGATTTTCTTTTTTGTCGCAATTGACGGACTGCAGATACCTAGGTATGCTGTTGTTTGCGAAGAGAGACTTGATTCGAGTTGCTCCGGTTGAGCTTGCTGGTCTGCAAGGCGGGCAGGGATCTGCTGCTACAGGTAAGGTATAGTACTGGAGCAGCTAGTCTTGGCGGGGTGCAGACCACTTTACGCGGTCTCGCGGCGCTGAAGCCGTCCCCTCCCACTCGTCCCAACTCACCCCACCCCCCGTCTACATCTACGATCTCCAGGTCTCTGCCTATAGGACCAGGCAACCATGGGCGTTTGGGGCACGCATCCTAGACATCATTCGCCACTATTCGAAGGGCTGATATACATGTACGTACCTACGCAGGCACCCTGGCCTTTGCTTGTTCTGAGTTCCGTTGGCACCGTGCAGGTTCGGTTCCTGGACTATGGATCCCGATGTGCCGTCCCTCCTCCTCTCACACCACACCCCACACACACACACACACACACACACACGCCCCTCGACAACCATCCGATGAGCTTATAAGTGCCTCGAGGCCCTCGAGTGCGACCCGTCCTGAGGTTCACGTTTCTCTCCCCTCCTGCATATTCCTCTGTCTGTCGTATTGTCCTGCCTCCTCAGCCTTACACGTCGCCTAGTCGCCTCACCTCTCCACCATAGTTGTAATACACCATCCCGCCTACCAAGTATCCTAGGCCCGGGTATCCATCCATCTCGGCCGAATCACGATATCGTCGCCGAGGCTGCAGCTTCGCTGGCGTGAATTTTACCACAGGCTCACCTGCACCGTTCATCAGTCACCGCCTCCAGTGAGTCACTTGACCATTCCCAGTTTCCCACTCCCAACTTCTCTCGCCGATGAGGCGTCCAAGTTGCCTGCTCTGCACACCTTCATAAACCCACATTCATCCCGCACCGCACCGGCTTCTATGCTATCCCCTACTGTGCTCTGACCTAACAACGTCTCGTCCAACAGACACGTCCCAGCCCACACAACGAGCCCCTCGCCATGTCTCCCAACAGCGAAAATGCGATGGCTCGCTTCTTGTTTGCCATCCTGAAGCAGAAGAACCTCAAAGACGTGGGTTCTTACCAGTGCACTCTCGGAAGCTTGAGGGAATCTGACAGCCATCCCAGATCGACTGGAATCAGGTCGCCCAGGATCCCGTCCTTATCCAGCCCATCTCCAACGGGCATGCCGCCAGGATGCGGTACTCGCGCTTCCGAGCAACCGTCACAAACACCGAGGGCCGGTCGTCGTCGACCAAGAGCAAGAGCAGCAGCGACAGGTCCCGTGTATCCAAACCCAAGCCAAGACGCGACGGCTCGCTGGGATCGACGTCGAGCAACAGCCTCATCAAGCAGGAGTACTCGCAACCCGGACCGCTGTCACACTACTCGCCTGCGTCGACCACTTCACCCTACCTATCAGACAACGCCCGCTTCCTCACGCCTTGTAGCGATGACATGGGCACCATCAACCCTGCCGCTGTCGAGGACATGAGCCGTCCTCCTCCCCACGGCTTCTCCCCGCATCTCGACTTCGTGAACGCGGCAGCGCACATGCACTCGCCCACCTTCTCAGCTTTCGACGACGCGGCCTTTGACATGGTCGACTTCACAACCGAGGGCCAACCCGGCCAGCAACACCTCGAAGACTGCCACCCCGACTGGAACGACCGCCTTCAGCCATCATTCTGATACCCCTCTTTCTGCGAAGGCCATTTGTCGTGAGGCGGGAAATCCTCATGTACTACTAAAGAACAAAAATGAAGAAGGGGGAATGGATCGGGCATATGCTTAGACTTGCTTTTTGTGTCTTGTTTCTCTTTTTTTTTATCTCTGTTCTCTCAGCACTTTTGCTTACGACGTAATGACGACGAGATATCAGGAGGGCTGGCTGCCTCCGTCAACAACAACCACAAATACCTGTGCTCTAGTTCTGCTCCTGGGTGCTGAGTTCGACCCTGAAGATTGCAACACCGCTGTCCATGACCATGGTCCGATTCGTGTGTACAGTAGCCATAACTTACTTTCAATTAAATGAGAGTATATGCTCTTCCACGAAGTCTCTTGCATGGCATTGATGCTAGCACGTACACGTACCACCAACAACAAACATTTCAAATCACAAGTAGGTAGTCTCCAGTACATGTAATTATCACAATGCGCGAGGTCGGTTCAAACAGCCACGCCCAGGGAAGGACAGTCGTGCGAAGGCTAACAAACCAGCGTATAAGGTACTTGATGATCGAATCCCGAAATTCAACGAGAGAATAAGCTGCCGGAAAGCCTAGTTGATGCACACAGGTTCCCTCCACAGGGAGGATGATGGTCTGGGTGTGACGCAGTGGCAACTGGCAAGCATCCGCGTGCTGGTCTTCTGGAATCACCTAGGGTGAGGTGAGGAGCGAGTGATTTCTTCTAGTAAGTCCTTTTCTCTCAGTTGAAAACTGGCGCGGTTTTTCCATCCCCTGTTTCTCTCTTTCCTTTTCTCCAACCTTTCCTCCCTACACATTCCCATCTCTCCTATTATCACACACCCAACCAACCTTCTTCATCCCACCCCCATCGCACCACGCAACCAACTTGGCAAACACCTTCATCCTGAACACTATAAAAGCATTTCGGTGAGCGTCCGGTGTTTCACTTTTCTCATGCGGAGCATTCTGACCACGTACCCCAGCACCCGCATCAACACACTCTCGCACCATGGCTGAGCCCAAGACTGCCGCCGGCGATGAGGGAGCCAAGAAGGCCCCCACCGCCCAAGAGGCCATGTTCTTCTTTGCCATCGTCAAACACACCAAGAGCAAGGCCGACATCGACTGGAACGCGGTCGCTGAGGAGGCAGGCTTCAAGAATGCTGACGTCGCCAAGGTTCGCCTGCCAAGCCCATACAACACGCATATCCCCTCTCCCCAGTCCTGGGCGTGCTATCTGACGCCTTCTCATCACAGGTTCGCTTTGGACAGATTAGGCGCAAGCTAGGTCTCAACATGGACAGCAGCCCCAAGAAGAACCCCTCGACTCCCGCCAAGGTCAAGAAGACGGCCGGTGCTCGTGGCGGCGCCCGTGCGACCCCCAAGGGCAAGAAGGGCAAGGCTAAGAAGGAAGAAGTCACCGAGGACGAGGACAGCGTCAAGGATGAGGCCAGCGTCAAGAATGAGCATCATTATTGTGACGGGTCACGCACGCCTGTCAAGAGTGAAGAGGATGATGCCGAGGCTCAACTCCAGGCCGACATGGACGCCATGATCAACACCGACCCCTTCTAAGATGGCATGCATTTTGGTACCTATCGCTCATGGTCTACGGCCAGAAAGGTATTGATATTTTGCGACGCGGTCTTTTACGGATATCGAGGTGGCCAGTGGTGAGGCATTATGGGCGGGGAGTGAGGCTGGGGAGGCTATCTGTGACTATCTAGACGGGCATTCAACCGCTTAGCACCTGTCAACCAAGTTGGTGACAGAGGTTTGCTACATCTGAGGAATAATGCATTAACTGAGTTTTTGATTTACAACTGCTTCAATTGGTATATAATATCACTGCCACATCTGCAGAAATTGGAGAGTGACAGTGACACTTGATGCCCAAGATAACAGCACTTACACGCGCGCGGCGGTAACCCGATATCATTTGAACCACAATCGGACACAACGTCCAGTTTACACCGTAAGAACACTGATCGTCGGATATTTGCTTCCTCATTTTGTTTTATCCTGAGCTAAGTATTGCGAGGCCTTGTTGGCCGATCGACGGGGTGGTTGCCTGGAAGCCTGGTGAAGATGGATGTGTGAACTGGCAGCAGCTGCTTGGGCAATAAGCGGCCTTTATACATTGACACCATTCACCGCATATATGGTGCCTACCTTACAGGTACACTTGCCTACTAGTAGATTACTGATTCTACTAGAACTGTGCCCCTTTAAAACACCCTCGCATGTCCCACGCTTTTTCCAACTTCCACCCACAACTCACCCAACTCTCTCACCTCTGCCCACCACAACAACCCATCTTTCGCCCCATCACTTCATCTCCCACAGCCAAGAACATATTTCCCATTTTCTTGAGCACTGCAACTCATAACATCCATCTCAAGCACCAAACATACAACAAGTGTTAGTCTAATCTCCAACCGTCTAGTTGATTGCCCAGCCACAAGCAGTTAACACACCCAGCCTGCAGCTCACCCGCACCTCCATCATGGCTCCCAAGAACTCCTCCAACGGCGGCGAGGTCCTAGCCCTCACCGAGAACGAGAACCGCTTCATGAAGGCCGTCTTCGACAACATGACCCAGAAGCCCGACGCCGACTGGGACGCCGTCGCCTCGGCCCTCAACCTCAAGGACGCCAAGTGCGCCAAGGAGCGCTGGCGCCAGATGTCCATCCGCCACGGATGGCGAGAGACCAGCGGCAGCGGTGGAAGCCCCCGCAAGGCCGCCGGCGGTGGTGAGGCCAAAGTCACCAAGAGACCTCGCACCCCGCGCAAGAAGGGCAAGAAGGCGGGCGGCGACGTCGAGGTCAAGTCCGAGGACGACGAGGACACAAAGCTTGCGAGTGACCCGGCCGAGATCTAATCAGGGCTCAATAACATCCCCCTCGTTTCTGGCTGTTTCTGGCCTTATTTCTTCCATACGGTCCGTGGGATCAAGAAATTTCTGAGAGTTTGGCGATACATGAAGTGGTGGTTGGCATTGGGGAGAGATGCAGTATTCCTGGGAGTTGATGAACTCTCCCGGCACTTATCATTTCACTCGTGACCAAAATGGGAACAAAGATATGACAATTACGATCTCACAAACTAACTTCGTCATTGAAGATGTAGTTTGTTCACAATGCTTCTACATGCAGGGTGATGGTGTATAATCCGTCCAAGCACCAGACTCGCCCTTGATTTCTTGCCTTTCATATTGGAGAGAGTCTGATCTCGTAGTATACAGTCTTAGCTACTAGTCCCCGAGTTCAAGCTGTATGCAAATGTTTTCCATTGCCTTGGGTCCTCCTGCTGGTAGCAGTACTGAATATAGTGTACAGTGCGGGTAGAGTGCGGATATAGATTAGTAGCACTGTCCTCTATTGCATTTGTGGGAGCTCGAGCTCTGGTGGGGCTCTCCTGCCTTCAAGTTCTGTGGGGCCTGCCCCATCTGCACTGCGCTGCCTCTTCTGGCCGTGAACCCACCTGCAGATGACGTGCCGCGTCTCACACCACAACGATCCCAAAGGTAAACAACCCTACATATTTCCTCCTTTGCGCGCAGGCTTGAAGCACAGGCTGGCCGTCCGACTTCGCACGAATACGCAGTCACCGATATTTGCATTCCGTCCGTCGCATCGACTTGCTGCTACTGCCACCCACAACCCCCATCATGAGGACGTCTGGGTCTCCGGCGCCTGGTACCTAGCTGCCGAGACCTCGTGATACGATCGATCCCCCCAAGAGCTCCTGGATAGCTCTCCGCCATGGGGCAGGGTTTCTCCCTGGCGACGCCGTCCGCTGGCTCGGCTGGCATCGACATCCCGCAGCTGGGCGACGTCCAGTACGAGAAGAGCATTGGGAATGCCCGCTTCATGAAGAGCATCCGCGGCCGGACCGATAACGGCGTCGTACTAGTCAAGGTCCTCGTCAAACCGTACACCGAGGTCGAGCTAGACAAGTACAAAAAGCAGATCATCAGTACGGGAACATGGGCGACTTCCACTCCCAATCGCGCATCTTGCTGACCGTCTCCTAGGCCAGCGAAAGGCCCTGGCCGGCGTCCCCAACGCCCTCGCGTTCCAGCGTATCATCGAGACCGATACCAACGGGTACCTCGTGCGGCAGTTCCTCTACAGCTCCCTATACGATCGCCTCAGCACTCGGCCCTTCCTGGAGGATATCGAAAAGAAGTGGCTAGCGTTCCAGCTGCTTTGCGCCCTCCGCGACTGTCACGCGCGCGACATCTACCATGGCGACATCAAGGCGCAGAACGTGCTCGTCACGTCGTGGAACTGGCTGTACCTCACCGACTTCTCGTCTGCCTTCAAACCGGTCATGCTGCCCGACGACAACCCCGGCGACTTTTCGTACTTCTTTGACACCTCGGGACGGCGCACCTGCTACATAGCTCCCGAGCGGTTCTACGCCTCTGGGGAGAATCCGCCGCAGAAGGCAAGGATGACGTGGGCCATGGATATCTTCAGCGCGGGCTGTGTCATCGCGCAGATGTTCCTCGAGTCGGAGATCTTCAGCCTGGCCCAGCTGTACAAGTATCGAAGGGGCGAGTACGACCCGGTTATAACCCACCTGAGCCTCATTGGAGATAAGGACGTGAGGGAGATGATCTCGCACATGATCCAGCTTGATCCTGAGAAGCGCTACTCGGCCGACCAATACCTCGACTTCTGGAAGGGAAAAGTCTTCCCGTCTTACTTTTACAACTTCCTCCATCAGTACATGGAGCTCATCACTGACCCCTCTTCCGGGAACAATGCCATGTCCAGCGCCTCGAAGAATCTCGGGGAGGCTGATGATCGGATAGACCGCGTTTACTACGACTTTGATAAAATCTCGTACTTTCTGGGTTATCATCAAGAGGAAGATAGAGCCGTGGCCACATCGCAGTTGTCCTCCAGGCTGGCACTCGACCATTTCCCGATGCGGCTGAGCATTCCCAACCATGAGCACTTTGTGTCTGCCGACCTTGCCCCGCCGGAAGACGACGGCACACTCATCTTCCTCACACTCATCGTGTCATCCATGAGGACCACTGCTCGAGTCGCTTCCAGGATACGGGCTTGTGATATACTCTTAGCTTTTGCGGAGAGGCTTACCGACGAGGCCAAGCTAGACCGGGTGCTACCATACCTGATGACTCTTTTACACAAGGACGAAACCGACATGGTCGTGATATCCGCTATCAGAGCCATCACACAACTCCTCCAGCTGGTCAGGATGGTGACCCCCATCAACTCCCATGTGTTGGTAGAGTACGTCCTCCCGCGCATGGAGATTGCCCTAGGCTCCAAATCTCGCATATCGAGTCCCCTCGTGAGGGCCACTTACGCCTCATGCCTCGGAAGTCTGGCAACAACAGCGCAGCGGTTCCTCGAGGTGGCATCAAGTCTGAGGGCGGATGGTTCGATGCCTATCACCGATCCCGAGGTGGAGCCTGGTGCCGACGCGGAGGCAAACTTTGAGAGCGTCTTCGATAATGCCGGGCGACAGCTTTTTGAAGTTCTTGAGGCCCACTCGAAGCAGCTTGTTGAGGATCCGGATGTACACGTGCGGCGGGCGTTCCTGGCATCGGTGCCTGAGCTGTGCATGTTCTTCCAAGAGCATTCCAACGATATCCTACTTACCCACCTCAACACCTACCTGAACGATCGCGACTGGACACTAAAGTGTGCCTTCTTTGACACAATAGTGGGCATCGCGACTTTTATCGGGAGCACCAGTCTCGAAGAGTTTATGCTGCCGCTAATGGTACAGGCACTGACAGACACCGAGGAGTTTGTGGTCCACGCGGCCTTGCACTCGCTGGCTCAACTTGCTGGACTGGGTTTGCTTTCCCGGCCCAAGGTTTGGGAGCTCGTCGATCTCGTCAGCCGCTTCACCATGCACCCCAATATTTGGATACGAGACGCTGCGGCAGAGTTCGTCTCCATGGCCGCTAGGTTCTTAGACCTGGCCGACGTCAGGGGTGTTCTGATGCCGTTGGTTAAGCCTTATCTCAAAGTGCCGTATCTTTCCGATTTCTCAGAACTCGTCCTTCTTGACACCCTCAAGAAGCCCATCCCTCGGGCCGTGTTTGATCAGGCTATAACCTGGGCCCAGTCGACAGATCGCGGCGTCTTTTGGAAATCGTTGCAGCAAGTGCGGTCAGCTTTCGGGCCCACGGGTAGCATTGCTGGGCGGTCATCCAAGGACCTGACGCATCATTCGATGGGCAAGGTCGCCCGCAACGAGGAGGATGAGAAGTGGCTAGCGAAGCTGAGGAATCTTGGCCTGAAGCAGGAGGATGAACTCAAACTCCTGGCTCTAAGAGAGTTCATCTGGCGATTGAGCAAGATAAGGCCCCGCGACCCGGCCGATGGGGATAACGCCGCGCAGTCTGGATTCGTGTCGTTGAAGGCGCTCGGTGTCACGCCTCAGACTGTTTTCTTCAACGAGCAGCCGCTCACAGATCCGAGCTTGGACGTTGGCCTCGACCCAAGCGGGCCGTATACCATCGCTGATGCGCTGTTGGATGCGTCGATGACAATCGATGACTCGGTTGGCAAGAGGAAGCGGGCTGCCATCAACACGCACAAGAGCCGGGTCCAGAGTCTTGGTCCACAGCCGGCACAGACTTCTTCTGGTCGTCTCCTATCTCCCCCGGCGACGGGACGTGCGAGCTCGATGGATCCGAGGGTGTCGTCCGCCGGCGCGCGGACTGGAGGCGCGGATGATGCCTCTATTAATGACGGGAACTATTCCTCTAGAAGGGCTATTCGACACACTTCGAGCGCACTCAGCCTCTTGGATCGCAAGGATAGCAACAAGTCGATCCCTGAGACGGCAATGACGGACACCAACGCCTTTGGCGAGGTCGAAGGGCCATTTATCCAAGGCCAACACGTCGAAGCGCCAGGGGCGGGACAGGGAGAATCAAAGGCGGGCCCGCGCAGGCCAGCCAGGCACAGCTATGAAGGAACGGATCCTAATATCCAGAAGATGCTGGATAAGATGTACCTCGACAACTTCCCGCGGGATATCAAAGATTTCGGGCCGTTTGTACAGCCAATTTCTCGAACCAAGGCGAACTACGTTAGTGCTCAGCCCCCAGGTGAGCCTTGGAGACCCGAGGGTAAGCTGGTCGCTACGTTTGGCGAGCACGAAGGTCCCATCAACCGTGTCGTGGCATCTCCCGATCACGTCTTCTTCGTCACGGGCGGCCATGACGGTGCCGTCAAGGTATGGGACACGGCGAGGCTTGAGAGGAACATAACCCAACGGTCGAGACAAACCCACAAGCACGCCGAGAACGCAGCGGTGACTGCGCTCTGCTTCATCGAAAATTCGCATTGTTTCGTGAGCTGTGCGAGCGACGGCACCGTTCACGTGGTCAAGGTCGATACGATCTCCGCAAGCGGCGTGGTCAGATACGGCAAGCTACGTTTACTTCGCGAGCACCAGCTTCCCCGAGATGAATTTGCCGTCTGGTGCGAGCACTTCAAGCACGAGGCACATTCAATCCTCCTGCTTGCCACCAACCGGTCAAGGATTCTGGGTATCGACCTGAGGTTGATGAACGTGTTGTACGTCCTGGAGAACCCTGTCCACCACGGCACGCCGACGTGCTTCTGCGTCGACAGGAAACGGAATTGGCTGTGTCTCGGTACGTCTCACGGGGTGATCGATCTATGGGACCTGCGGTTCAAGATGAGGCTCAGGGGGTGGGGCGTGCCGGGCAAGGGTCCCATTCACCGGCTTTCCGTCCACCCCACCAAGGGCAGGGGCAAGTGGGTGTGCATCTCCGGCGGCACCAGTGGGGGTGAGGTCACAGTCTGGGACCTCGAGAAGACGACGTGCCGAGAGATCTACCGGACGGGGAGCAGCAGGGACGGTTCTAGGGGATACGAAGCCTGGGAGGTGGATGAGGACAAGCCCGAGGGTATGCTCGGGCGATTCGCCACGAACCTCGAGAGCAGCGACGCCGCCAGCACCGACCGTGGCGTGCGGGCCATGATCGTGGGAACGGGGACAGTCGAGGATTCTAGGGACGTCCGCCACGCCTTCATCGTCACCGGCGGCTCGGATAAGAGGTTGAGGTTCTGGGACATTGGCCGCGCGGAGAACTCGTGCGTCTTCAGCGGCCTCCACCGGGACGACGCGAAGCCGACGTACTCGAGCACCAACCCGATGTCGGGGCTGACGGTCAACACCGAGCGGTTCCCCCGCCCCTCGCCCACGGCCCCGAATGCGGGAAAGAGTAGGAGGTCGGAGGGCAGCGGCAGTGGTCGGTCGGCGCGGTCGACGGTGTTGTCGTCGTCGCAGCAACAGCTCCTGCATTCGCATCTCGACTCGATACTCGATGTGGCACTGCTCGAGTACCCGTACCCTATGAGCGTTTCGGTTGATCGGTCTGGTATCGTGTTTGTGTTTCAGTGATGTAGCGAGGGCGCGGTGCCATTATGGTGTTACTGGGGAAACTCGGAGTTCGTGTTGTTGCTTGTGGCATGGTTTGGTTTACCATCGGAGTCGGTCTCTTACCAAGTTCTGTAGCCGTCGTGTGGATTAATAGATGTTGGCCGTTCAGTAAGACAGGAGCGTCAACTTGAATCTATCGGCTAAACATGATGATATTTGATAAAGATCTGACAGCGTCTTTTTCGTTTTCTTTCGTCGAACAGCTGTGCCAGTCATCTGCAATTGCTGTACTTGTACGGACTACCAACCTGTCTTTTTATTTACCGAAGGTACACAACTGTACGAGTCGTGGTTGTAGTGTGGCAGATACAGTATGTGGCGCTCAATGGTGTGGCGGTGCAGAGGGCCCCACAAAAATATCCTGCGATGGAGTTGCTCGTCCGGAAAGCTTCAATCCCACTTCAGCCTTGCCCTTCGATCTTGGATCCAATGTCCCTTCCCGATCTTCCTACCTATGCCGCGTAATATCACAACGTCTCGTCCCGACGTGAACTCGAGTACCATCCACGACACGACCACCTCTGCGCCCGCGCCCACGCCCGACGAATTGCGAACCCCGAAACCCCGGTACTTCACCATACACGACAACTAAACGAAGCGTCGACGATCGAGGTAAAGACGAAAGACGACGACGACAACAACAACAACAACAACAACAACAACAACAACATACCCCCAAGATGAGGCTCACGGCGGAGCTCATCCGGGACTCCCTCTCCTATCTCAACCCGCTCAAGGAGCGGGAGCTCGATCTCCGAGGTGCGTTTTGAAAAGAGCAGATGCTACACTTATCCTTTGATCTATGTCCAAGAAAAGAAGGGTAGAAGGAACCAGAGTTGATGTCGCCCCCGTCGTTTTCTTTTTCTTGCATACAGGCCACCGAATCCCCGCCATTGAGAACCTGGGTGTCGCCGGCGTAAGTTCTCCCCCTCCCTCACGGTGTGTTTGTGTGCGTTTGGGGAGGAGTCAGACGACTGACATGGGTTTCGCACGCCGGACAGCCCCACGATGCGATAGACTTGACCGACAACGACATCCAGGTGCTGGGCAACTTCCCGCTCTCGCCGCGCATCACGACGCTGCTCCTCGCGAGGAACCGCGTCGCCAGCATCCAGCCCGGCCTGCCGTCCTCGGTGCCCAACCTCACCAACCTGGTCCTCGCGTCCAACAACATCGCCGAGCTGGCGGACCTGGACGTGCTGGCAGGGCTCCCGCGCCTGACGCACCTCGTGCTCGAGGATAACCCCGTTACGAAGAAGGAGGTGAGTGGCCAGTTTAGCTGGGGACATGATCCTCTACCGGGGGGAACCCCGTGTCTTTTATCGGGGAAAAATGGTTGCTGACGAGAATACAGAACTACCGATACTGGGTCCTCTGGCGGTGTCCCAACGTGCGATTCCTCGACTACACCAAGGTCAAGCAGGCAGAGCGAGATCAGGGCCGTGAGCTCTTCGGCACGCCCGAGGAGCCCACCGCGCTAGCGACACAGATCATGAGCCAGAAATCCAAGGGCCGCAGCCTCTCCTCAGCGGCCGCAGCGGCGGGGGCCAACGGCCAGGCGCCGTCGCGGCTGTCGAGGATAAAGCTGACCGACGCGGAGCGCAAGCGGCTGCAGGAGAAGATCAAGAACGCGACGAGTCTGCAGGAGATCATCGCGCTAGAGAAGGAGCTCAACGAGGGGAGGCTACCGACGGGTATTCATGGGGATGCTATGGAGGAGTGATTACGCGTGGACTGGATGGGTGGCGTGGGATTGGGGGAAGCGGAGATGGGGGGCTTGCAGGTTGTTTTGTCATTCTGCCCTATGGAGAGCAGACTGGATAGAGGTGAGGGTTTTCCGTCTTCAGGATTCATAAAGGGGAAAGATCAGGAGAGAGTCTGGTCGATTCTTTATTCATTTTTGGCTTGCGCGTTGACGATGTGGGACTCGGTCAAGTCCCCGTTCATTGATACCCACGTACACAAAGCCCTTGTTCCACAAACCATGTCGGCTTGGTGGCGAGACATACCATCTAACGGGCGGGTGAGGAACAAGGTATTCGACCTGGGCCATATCTATTCCTCAACAGTCCAATCTCACTCCGGTACCAAACCACCCCAGGGTCTCAGTCTTAACGCAATCCTCGAGCTGCCCAAGTCCACACGCCAGGATTCTAGCCCGTCATGTAGACATCCTCATCCCGACGACCCGCCACCCCGCCATCCCCCTGCGCCGCCTGCCTCATCTCCATCTCTAGCTGCGAGCTGGGGTCCTCGTCGGCGTTGAGGACGACGGGCCTAACAGCTCGCGGCGCGGGGACGTGCAGCACGTCGAGGGCCGGGTCGCCGTTGACGTGGGCGGCACCGTTGGTAGTTGAGCCGGCGCCGGCGGTCTCGTCGCCTGCCTTGATGTCGCCGCGGAGTCGGGCCTGGGTTGTCCGCGACGAGGTTTTTATGTTCTTGTAGGGTACGGTCTTGGGTACTACATCCTCAAGGAACTCGAGGTTGTCTTGGCGGGCGACGGCGTTGGCTTGGGGGTGGGGGGGGAAAGTGGTATCAGTGAGAAGCCCGGGAGGGGGAATAGGCGAGTGAGTGTCGACTCACCAACGTCTTTATACTGGATGTTGCGCCGGGGCTTGGTGTCGACCTTGGCTTGTGTGTGTGCCTCATCGGCGAGGTGCTGGATGAACATTTCCTGGTGAAGCTGGTGAGTAAAAAAAGGGCGGTGGCCATCGAACGGGTTGAGGGTGAGAGGTGCTCACGGCGGCGAGAGTGATGACAAAGGCGGCGTTGTTGGAACAGATGCCAACGTCGGGATCTTGGGCTACTATCCTCTTGATCCTTGATACTGGGGCGAGGCATTAGACGATGACATCGGGTCGATGGCTTCAGTGCGGATGAGGACTCACGTGGCAGCTGGGCCTGGCCCGTAGGTTCTTTCCTAGGGGGTATCGCGGTAGTGTTGTAAGGCATTGTGGACGGGTATGCGGACGGCGAGAGATGGAAGCTCTGAGAGATAACTTGAAGATGCCTCTTGTGTTTTAGTGTCAGACTAGGTGGATGATGATAACCATGGAGCGAGCAGCTCGTTCAGTGCCACAAGACGGCTTGACCGGTGCGATGTCGCGTCTGGGGGCGAGTGGGTGTACGTACAGCTCGGTACAGAGACCGGAGGAGAGTCTCTTGGCTGGTCTGATTGCAAATGACCTCAAAAACTCGGCATGGATGCCGGGGCGAATGTTGGGATGATGTTTTGAGATTTTTTCCCGAGCTTGCAGCCAAGTGGTGCGGTGTAGTTTGAAGCTCTTGAAAGACGCAGGGCCGTATGTGTGTGTGTGTGTGTGTGAGAGAGAGTGTGAGTGGGGGACGCGGTCAGTAGAGTCGGTGGTCTCCGACGCGTAAATGACCCAACTTATTCGTGCCTACCTACTCGTACTGCGACCTCCTCGTCTTCCACGTCTCCCAAACCGGCACCTCCAGACTCTCTTCCCTCTCACTGATCTCGCCCTGCAGAGATCTCAACCAACATCGAAAAAGCAGTGCCAACACCCTCCCGAAAACGAGAATACATCGTCAAAGAATTTCTTTATTATCGCTGGCCATCACCACTACTAAACCTAGTACTTGATGAAACTCTGGCCACGGCATGTCTCCTCCGTTTTCAGTGTCGGCAGTAACAATCCTGTCTCTCTACCTGCACCATCAACCATCCCACGGATCTCCCAACGTGAGAGCACGAGCACAAATCCAATTAATCCCATTATATCCTCACAAAAACTCCCAACCTCAAAAAGAGAACAAAAAAAAAAAAAAACAAGAATTCCTTCCAGCAGCCGGAAAGCCTACATAATGAGGAACGAACAGCCGCCAATCACACCCGCCAGGACGAGAGTCGTCAGGAAGCCAGCGCCCACCCTATCACCGGTAGTGATGGGCTCGAACGACCTCGTCTTCTCCTCGTCCGTGGTACCCGCATTGGGGTCACCCTTTGATGTGCCGCCCGTGTCCTTGGAGACGGGCGGCTTCGCGTCGAGCACGTAGGTGAGGGCCGCGAGCGCGTTCATCTGCTGCGGCACCCCGGACGTGCCATCGTTCTTGCCCCCCAGCCAGCTGAAGCCGCACGACGTATCCGGGTGCCCCGAAAAGGCGGGGTGGTTCGGCTCGGGCTCGCCCCCCGGCCCCGAGCAGGACTTGGCCGCCGCCTCGGCCGACTTGGCCAGGACGGGCTTGACCTTGTCCTTGTACTCGGGAATCAGCTGGGCGGAGGTCGAGAGCGTGCGCAGGTAGTACCCCTTGAAGGTGCGCTGGTCGTCGTCGCAGATGTTGTGCTTCTCGCAGTACTGCTCGTACACGACCTGGCCCTCGGTGAACTTCTTTAGGCCGTGGTCGAGAAGGCTGTCGGCGCGCTTCTTCCACTTGCCGTCCTCGGTGAAGTCGAAGAGGGCGGCGCAGCCGAGCAGGAAGGTTCCCGAGTTGTAGGACCACTCGTTGGTGTCCATGTCGTCCCGGCAGGGCTTGTCGTCGTGGATGGTGACGCCGTCCTTGACGATGCCCTTCGCCTCGTCGATGAGGCCGAGCTTGGACTCCCAGTCCCAGACTGTGTCGGCCCACTCGACGTAGCTGTCGTTGCCGGTGTAGCGGGCCAGGCGGGCGGCGATGTTAAAGAAGCAGCCGTTGGACACCGAGTTCTTGTAGCGCCAGCCGATGTTGAAGCTGAAGATCTGCCAGCGCATGCCGCCGCCGCAGTGCTCCTCGTCCCAGCGCCCGACGAACTCGTTGAAGACGGCCTGGACCAGGGCGAGCCACTGGGGCTGGTCGTCGGGCGGGTCGGGGAAGACGCGCTCGGCCGCCGTCATGGCCGTCATGGCCCAGTAGCCCTGGTCGTCATTGCCCAGCTGCCTGGTCTGGTTGGCCGGCATGTAGTCCTCGTCCTCGCCGGCCTGGTGGACAAGGGCCTGTTTGACGGCATCGTTGTAGGATTCGTCGCCGGTGTAGTGCCAGTAGTCGATCAGATGGCCCATCATGCCTCCGCATACCCACCCTGCGGGCGCAAAGTATGGTCAGCATCCTTCTTGTATTGTTTTCACTGATTTTATAGAACTCCTTCCATTTGGTAGGGGGGGGGGGNGGGGTGGCCGCGAAGGAGGGGGATGGTTGGCGGACGGGAGGGCGCCAACAAGCTCAAAGGCCACTCACAGTAGTACGGGGCAGGCAGATTTCCCGGTACGTCGCCCGTCTCATTGCCGGAGTAGTAGCTCATCAATCCGAAGGCGACTGTACCGGCAGCCTCCTTGATTGAATCTGGATCCCACCACCGGGTTAGTCAAATTTCGCAGGAGATCGGGTGGTAGATGGAAGAGAGTGACATGCCATACCCTTATTGTCGACCTGGATATCAAGAGCCCTCGCCATCGAGGCGGCCATGCCAAGCTTGGCGAGGACCCCAGACAGCTTCATGATAGCGGGCGGGATTCCGCAAAGAGGGCAGATAAGGAAGGGGTCGTGGTAGTGCTGCTGCGCGCGAAGAATACCCTCGGCGATGACGTCGGGCGGGCCAGGAGGTTACAAATGCGACCTCGATCAGGTCTTGGCGCTCGACGGGTAAAGCGAGTGATGACGTCGATGGGTGAGAGCGAGCGAGTGCGACTTCACATGGGCGGGATGGTTATAGAGAGAGATATTTCACCGGAGCGAGCGTTGAAAATGGGGTTAGGGAGAGTGTGGGAGGGCGGAGGATGCGAAGGTAAGGGACGTCACGTCGAACAGGTTCAGGCACGGGATACACGAGTACACTACAGGCTGCTGCCCGGGTCGCGCCCTCTGTCGAAGTCCTCAGATTTGTTGCCGTCCGTGCCGTATTGCCGTTCGTCCCTGTTACACGGATTGACAGTGTGATCAGCCCAGGAACAACCATTCATATTCGCTCGCGGCACACCATGCGGTCCACCAGGTGGGCTGCGCAAGGAATGCACCGTCAGGGAGGCCAGGGCATGTTTGCGGAATTCCACAGGCCCGTCTTACGAGTTGTTCTAAACTGAGAATTGTTGATTGGGATTATCGAGCGGTGATGAGGGCAAAAAAAAAAAAAAGACACGCAACGGAGGCGCTTGAATCGAGGTCAAGTGTCCACTCTGCCGGAGTCGGGCCAGTCGCCCTCGCCGTCTCGGCAACACGGCAACTCCAGCGCTGGGTTCTTGGCTTGCGTGGCCAAGAGATCTGGAAGCCGATCCGGCGATCGCTGTAGTTCTTCACTGGACTAGCGCCTAGGACTCCCTCGACGGCTCAGCGCTCCCAGTTGGATGAAGTGACCTCGACCAAGACTTCGGAGTCTGGTGCGACTACCGGTACCGTAGCTAGGGTTTTACATAGTGTTGGAAGTTTCGAGTCCAACTCAACGAAGGCTTGGTTCGAGGTTGCTTCCAGTTCACGGCGTACCATACGGTCCATACCTCAGGTACTGCATGTCGAACTGGGGTATGTCCCGCCCGCAGGTTTACGAGTAAAACAAAAAGAACGACGCCAGGACGCACGGGCCATTAAAAATCGGGAAGGCAATGACCCGTCCTTGGAGGTCTGCCCTTGGTTGCGGCTCTGGCCTCTTGGGCCCTTGGCACCCACGTGTGTGTGGAAGGCTTGGCGATCTGGCATCGCATTCACGAACACGATAGTATGTAAATATATCGTGGAACCCTCCCCTCCCAAAGCTATGAGCGCTACCCGATTTTTGATCGGGAGCCGGCTTTCTCGAACCCTTTCCACACACCGTCCCGACGCATAAATCCGGGGTAGCTCAGCAGCGTCACACAAGATCACCACCTCACAGATGGGTGCGGACTGTCCTGTTACGCTCAATGCAATCAATTGCGCGGAGGGTGAACAGCGGCTCCGCGGAGCAGTATTCAAAGTCACCATGGTCAGCGGTTGTCCTTCATAGGTAGAGTCCGGTTTGTTTTTCATAGATACTAACCTGCCTAGTATCCAGTTTGCTCTCGCCTCTGGGGTCCAGTCGCAGTCGCCCGGCGCCTTCACCTACCCTGTACAGCTATGGCGCTGTGAGCAGGAGGCCGTTACCTATGCAATACTAATACTCGCCATGTAAAAGAATATACAGTATGACAGCCCCTGACTTTCATGGATTCTGTCTTTGGTGATGCAATATTCTATGCTGTCGATGCTGGGCTTGTTGCCGCGTGCACCTCCGCAATTCACCTCAAAGAGATTAGGTCAAGAATGAGCTTGGCGGTGGCCGATCTACCTGTATACGGTACGTCAAGAAGACATTCAGGAGTATAACTCCAGTCGCAGGTGTATATGGTGTAGATATTGTAGCTCTTCACTCAGGTACCTACCCAATACTACTACTACTACGGCAGGGTCTGATCGGCTGTGATACGGCCAGTTCCTCTCCCAGGTGTCTTGTGGCTACTATAGTACCTTGGGTGCCTCCGCCGAGTCCCCGAACCACTGTCCTCCTGCCGACACCAGCCACACCACCAGCCACACCACGACCAACCACCCAACGTCACAGTTCAGCGCAGTTCGAGCAAGCAAGACACCTGTCCCGCGGAACTCCTATCGCGACCTCAAGACGACATCCCCCTCCTCCCCCCCGGCAAGTCTACCAACGACGGCTAGCTATCTCGACACTCGACCCCCGACCGATGGTCGATTGCGATTGATGTAGCCCCCCCCGTCATGATCTGCTGACCACTATAATGAACGCGCGGTCCACATCCTTCTCTCGCAACCCCCATCTCGCTCCCCGTCGCTCACTCAGTTCGCGCCTCTCCTTTGCTGTATCCCATGCCGAGCGCGGGGAGCCGGTCCCGGGTCGGGCCCCGGCTGAGACCTTAATCGAGGAGGAGATTGCCGAGATCAAGAGATATGAGGTTCGTCCCTGTCGCCGGCCCTTGATCCATCCGTCCCATCTCCTGTTCCTTGCCTGACCATCCTATAGGACTTTTCGACAATAGGTACGCCGCGCGCACGAAACGGTCGATATCGTCGGACCATTCGAACTAACGAGAACCACTCCAGACTGGGTGCAAGATGCCGCGAGAGAACAGGCGAGGCGAAAGGCGAGACGGAGACGTGCCGCGGGCATCTACGACCATGGACCCCCCGGCTGGCGCTTCCGTCTGCGGGAGTCGTACGACGCTGCGCAGGGCTGGATCGTCGTCACCATTGTCGGTGCCGCCATCGGGTTCAACGCCGCCTTACTGAGCATCATCACCGAGTGGCTCTCCGATATCAAGCTGGGTCACTGCACCACAGGCTTCTACCTCAACGAGGCCTTCTGCTGCTGGGGCGAGGATAGTGGTCAGCTGCACCGCATACCGTCGGTTGCCGCGATAAATCATGCTGACTGACGCAGGATGCCCTGAGTGGAAACGCTGGACGTGGTTTGAGCCGTTCAACTATTTCATTTACATCGTCGCTGCAGTAGGTTGCTTTCGAGCCTTGTGTGTCAGAGGTATGGGTGCTGACCGACTAGACTTTCTTCGCATTTGTTGCTGCCACGTTGGTCAAGTCCTTTGCTCCTTACGCCGCGGGATCTGGAATCTCGGAGATCAAATGCATCATCGGAGGCTTCGTCATGAAGGGCTTCCTCGGCATATGGACCCTCGTCATCAAGTCCGTGTGCCTGCCGCTGGCCATCAGCTCCGGCCTCTCCGTCGGAAAGGAGGGCCCCACGGTGCACTACGCCGTCTGCACCGGCAACGTCATATCCCGGCTGTTCGAGAAATACCGGCGCAATGCGTCCAAGACTCGCGAGATCCTCAGCGCCAGTGCCGCCGCCGGTGTCGCCGTGGCCTTCGGCAGTCCCATCGGAGGCGTGCTCTTCTCCCTCGAGGAGATGTGCAACTACTTTCCCCTGAGAACCATGTGGCGGAGCTACTTCTGCGCCCTCGTGGCCACGGCGGTGCTGGCCGCCATGAACCCCTTCCGGACTGGCCAGCTGGTCATGTTCCAGGTCTCGTACGACCGCGAGTGGCACTTCTTTGAGATTGTCTTCTACATCATCATCGGCGTATTTGGAGGACTGTACGGTGCCCTCGTCATCAAATGGAACCTCCGTGTCCAAGCTTTCCGCAAGAAGTATCTCGCCAAGTACGCCATATTGGAAGCCACCCTCCTGGCCCTTGCCACGGCTATCGTTTCCTATCCCAATGCGTTCCTCAGAATTGAGATGACCGAGAGTATGGAGATTCTCTTCCTCCAATGCGAGGGTGCCGAGGACTACGCAGGCCTCTGCGAGCCGGAGAAGCGATTCGCCAATGTTGTGTCCCTTATTATCGCCACGGTGCTGAGGATCTTCCTCGTAATCATCTCCTACGGATGCAAAGTCCCGGCAGGAATTTTTGTCCCCTCCATGGCGGTGGGCGCGTCCTTTGGACGGACCGTGGGCATCATTGTCCAGGCGATCCAGCAGGCGAACCCGCAGAGCGGCTTCTTTGCCGCCTGCAAGCCGGACGAGCCCTGCATCACGCCCGGGACGTACGCTTTCCTGGGTGCGGCCGCAGCCCTGAGCGGTGTCATGCATATTACCATCTCGGTGGTAGTCATCATGTTTGAGCTCACGGGCGCGCTCACCTACATCCTGCCAACCATGATTGTTGTCGGCGTCACCAAGGCCGTTAGCGAGCTGTTTGGCAAGGGCGGCATCGCGGACCGTATGATATGGTTCAGCGGCTTTCCCTTCCTGGACAATAAGGAAGAGCGCAACTTCGGCGTGTCCGTCTCGGAGGTCATGCGGACATCCGTGGTTTCGTTACCAGTCAGCGGCCTCACTTTTCAGCAGGTCGAGCGCCTGCTCGCCGACGATAAGTACCAGGGCTTCCCCATTGTCGAGGACAACGCCTCGAATATCCTTGTGGGATACATTGGCTACACGGAGCTGCGCTACGCTGTGGATCGTCTGCGCCGCGAACGTCCCCTGAACCCTAGCGCGAAATGTCTCTTCACTCCTCCAGCCCAGGCTCGACCGCCCATCACGCCCATCACACCGACCGTCGCAGTCAACGCGGAGCCGATGTCGTCCACCACCCTCGATTTTAGCCGCTACGTCGACGCCACTCCAGTCACGGCCCACCCTCGCCTTCCCCTAGAGACCGTCATGGAGCTCTTCCAGAAGATCGGCCCTCGCGTGATCCTCATCGAGTACCACGGCAAGCTCAGCGGCCTCGTGACCGTCAAAGACTGCCTCAAGTACCAGTTCATGGTGGAGGCGTCCGAGAACCCCAAAGATGACAACCGCATCATCGAGGGGCAGGAGCAGCTCTGGGGTCTCATGGTGAAGGTCGGTTGCTGGGTCTCGGACAAGGTGTCGAGCATGACGGGTGGGCGTATACAGCTGAGCGACCAGTTTGAGCGCCGGCATGACCTGCGAGGTAGAGGCGGCGGTGGTGGTGGTGGTGCCATCCTGGATGGGACTGAAGACGGCGTGGATGAGGGTCTTGAGATGGAGAGCAGGCGTTGAGCGAGCGTTCTCTTGATTATTACATGTTTTCATATATATACTGGTTTATAGAGTTCTATCATATGAAGGCGTATTGCACCATCCAGGGTTGCTCTGTCTATTTCTGTTAAAAGTTATTCTGAAGTGAGCCGCACCTAGTGTGACCAGCAATACTGCCTGCCTCTCTGTGCATCTCTCAAACCAACTCCCAAAAGCTACCTCCGTTCTTCGTGCAGGTCGCCTAGGTCAATGATATCCTCGTCCGCCGAATCCTTCCTCGCAGTCTCGAGCTCGTTGTCCCCATCCGCACGCGCCACGGGGACGTACCCATCGCCATGCTGGTCAGGCACGCCCTCCTTGCTCTCGTCCTTGCGTCCGATGATGACGTTGCCGGCCACCAGCAGCGCGGCGCCGGCCCACCACATGGCGGGCAGGGCCTCGGAGAAGATGAGCCAGCCCATGAAGGCGGTGAGAATGAAGTTGGTCGACGTGTTCATGATGGAGACCTGTGTGGTCGACGTGCCACGGGCGAGGGCTGTGGTGAAGAGGGACCACATCTGCGTACAAATGTGAGTTTCATCGGACCGGGGTACAGTGAGTAGGTGGTACGAGGAGCGAGGTACTTACAACGCCGTTGAAAATGAGGTTGAGGGCGAAGAACATCTACCAGTGGAAGGTCAGCCAAAGTGCGGTTAGGCGATGGGATACTGGGGTGTGTGGACGTACTCCGCGGACAGCATATTCCACAATGTTCTCCAAGGAGGAGAGGCCAAACGTCTCCGCAATGCCCTTGGAAAGGCTCGTCGTGAGTTGCGTGGTCGTCCTATCCAGCCCAATACATGTCAGTCGATTCTCTCACCCCAGCTAGTCACCCATGTGCGCCTGAAGCGTGCCACGCCTCCTGACCGAGGCAGACGGACCACTTCCTATGTAAAGGCCAGCCAGGGACATGACCTACAGCTTCGCAAAGACGCCGTTAAAGGCAGCGCACGCGCCGCTGGCCACGGCGAAGAATATCCACTGAGTGCGGATGCTCCATGAGCCGGCGGCGCCCCCGACGCGCAGCCCGTCGGCGCTGCTGCCAGGCATGCCGTGTTCTGTTGTAGTCGTTGTTGTCGTTGACGTTGTTGCTGTTGCTGTCTTGGAATCTGGGGAATTGGCGGACGCGCGAGATGGTGGTGATGATGGTCGTTGCTTCTTGCGCAAACGGACCATGATGCAATCTAAACCCAAGTAATTTCCAGGTATGTTGGGGACGGTGGATGAGGTGGCTCTTGTCGAGTTCCTTTGGCTAGGTAGCTTCAGTGGGCTGGATTACTGGCAATTGGCATCTTCTAGGGGTCTCTCGGTCGTGGTGGGGTGTTGTGGCTAGGGTTTAAGTTGGCAGGGGCCTCCTCTTTGTGGAGGAACACGCCTACCAGGTATGTAGGTACTACCTGTATGGTTGATCATGGGCACTGAGGCATGATTGGCACTGCGCCTGCTTACGGAATATACCTACTTTGTGCTGCAATACAGTAGATAAGTATCCTTGATTTCTTTTGTTCGGGAATTCATTCTCAGAGTCTGGGGCCACGCAGCTCTAATCATATACGTGTATATCCTGTAATTAATACCTTGTCCCCGAATGCGGACCGCCCGGCCCCCATGCGCCGTCAACCCAAAGCCCCCCCATCCAACGCCGGACACCAGTACCAAAGCAAAAGAGACCCCCATCCCAAGTACGTAGTCGTCAAAAGCATTCTCAAATTGTCTCGAGGTGTCGAGTGGCCCAATCACTCGCCCGGCTTCTTGGCGTTGCAGCTGACAATCTTGATCTTGTCGGCGACCACGGGCTGGTTCCCATTATCCATCTTGAAGGTGACGTTCTTGATCAGGAACGTCCACACCTCGTCGCAGAATCGGTACGTGTCGAGACTCCCCTACAGCGCGCACAGCCCGGGTTAGAAAATCTCCATGCACGGGATGCGACAAATCCTCTCGGAAGGCTATTCACCTTGAAGGACAGCCGGTTCTTGACGTTCTTCTGCAACGCCTCGGTAATGGCCTGGTCGAAGTTGCCCAAGATCTTCATCGCCAGCTGCGGGTTGATACGCTCATCGCTGATGAGATCGTCGAGCGTGTCCGTCAGGGCAAGGCCGATGCTATATCCGAGGCATCGCGGCGCCCCCTGCGGTTAGCCACAGTTCGTCCAAGACAGAAGGAGGCATGGGATTCAGCAGTACCTGCTCCGACGGTACAGCTCGTAGAACGATTGCCCGCCACTCGCCATGATGGGCCTGGTTCCTGCGCTTGGAGCTGGACTCGTGCCTGTGTTGTTTCGGGAGGGGGGGCCAGGATCGAAGCCAAAAGGGTTGCCCAGGGTAGCGAGTGGTTGTGCGGGAAGGTAAGTTGCCTTGCGTCAAGCGGTGGTGGATGTATGCCTGCGTACCAAGGTACCGTAACTGACGGGCAGGCGGCGGAGGGGCGAGATTGAGAATGACTAAGGTAAGAGTGGGCCGGGGTTAGCAGCCACCTTAGAAGTGGCTGCCGCGTCATGTGACGTCGCTGCACCTCCCGGGCCAGAGAGACAGAAGGGTGGCTGCCAATGCCAACGTGCGTCTCTCGACGTCGCGCCAGCTTTGGACCCGTCCCGAAGCTCGAAATAGCTTCCCGCCCGCCGCCCGCCGCCCGCCGCTCGCCCCCAATTCCGCACCGCTACGAATTCGTCGTCTTCTTTTTTTTCCTGCCGCAGCGCAACCGACGCAACGAGCAGCTGCCCAGCATGAGCCTCCTCACGTACGGAGTCGGCGGCATCTGGTCGTTCCTGATCATCGTGGGAGCTTGTACGTCCTGTTCTGGGAGGGAGAGATTGACCATGAAAGGTGCTGGTTATGGAGGATGAGAATGCTGACGGGGTTTCCTGCTTGCAGATATGCTCTTCACCGGTGACGGAGAGTCTTTCAACGTCGGAGCGTTCCTCGAGTCCGTTTCCCCCTACGCATGGGCTTCCATCGGCATTGCCCTCTCCATCAGTCTGTCCGTCGTCGGCGCAGCATGGTATGGCCGAATTTAACCCCCCCCCCCCCCCCCCCCCCCCCCCCTTCTACTACGGGCTCGATCGATCCTTCGAGGCTGACATATCCGATTCTGGCAGGGGAATCTTCATCACCGGCTCGACGATCCTCGGTGCCGGCGTCAGGGCACCGCGCATCCGCACCAAGAACCTCATCTCCATCATCTTCTGCGAGGTCGTCGCCATCTACGGCGTCATCATGGCCATCGTCTTCTCCGCCAAGGTTAACGCCGTCAAGGGCGCCGAGATGTACTCCCCTGACGCATACTACACCGGCTTCGCCCTCTTCTGGGCTGGCCTGACCGTCGGCCTCTGCAACCTCGTCTGCGGTGTGGCCGTCGGCATTAACGGCAGCGGTGCTGCCCTCGCCGATGCCGCCGATGCTTCGCTGTATGTCCAGGAACCCTCTTCCTGCTCCTCGCCATACTCCGTCGTTCACAGGGATGCTAATACGGTTCGTAGGTTTGTGAGGATCCTGGTCATCGAGATTTTCAGCTCCGTCCTGGGTCTCTTCGGTCTTATCATCGGTCTCCTCGTGTCCAGCAAGGCCACCGAGTTTGGAAAGAGCGGGTAGATTATGGGCGGGGATTCTAGGGAGTTGTCACGAATAGGACGAGGGACTTTAGAGTCTCGCTCTATGTCTCTCCCTCTCCGGGGGAGAGGGGAATTATGCATCGCGCCAAGTACGTAGGTACACACTTGGTCCGGCGTTTGGAAGATCGGCTCGGGAGAGACGACATGTTCATGGTTGTACCATTATTAGTTCTCGGGAAGTCGACGCTGTATATCAGAAAGGAGGATGTTTGCAGCTGAATATATCAGGGCAGGGCATCTACGCGTTAACTTATCAATACGCATATCCTACATTATCGATTAAACTTGTCCGTCATATGTCAAAGTCATAATCTGGGAGGACTTTTAGGTCCCCACCCGTGTTACTTCCCCTTTTTCAAACCGACTGCCGAACTTGGCCGGACAGCATCCATGATGAGGGCGTACACTCTTGATCCCTTTTCCAGCTTCCCCTTCCCGCTGGGCATGCAGAGCAAGGCGTTGGCGGACCTGAGACTCCCCACTTTCGAGCTGCGCTGTCCACCTGTGCTGCTGGCCGAGAGGATCCCATCGTTCCCGACGGTGACGACGGCGCGGTGGTACTCTGGGCGGGGATCCAGCGGGAAATCGTGTGCAAGGACAACGGACACTTTCGGCAGACCAACCGGCGAGACACCAGATTGCTTGTGCAGAGACGGCAGGACGAAGAGGTGGAATGTCACGAGGGCGGAGGCTGGGTTGCCCGGAAGCGAGAAAATAACCTTGGAGACCCTCTGTCCATCGTTAGCCTTGACCGGGACGGTCGCAAACGTGGTGGGTTTGCCGGGTTTCATAGCAACGCGGCCAAAATGGATGGTGCCCCCAAGCGAGCGCTCAATGGTCGGCTTCAAGAGATCTAGCTCGCCCATGGACACTCCGCCAGTCGTGATGAGCATATCGGCGCGGCGGAGGCCATCGCGGAGCGTCTCCTCCAGTGAGCCCGGCTTGTCCTTGGCGATTCCCAGGTCAACGACGTCGAAGCCCCACTGCTTGGCCGCGGAGATGAGGGTGATGCGGTTAGTGTCGCGGACTTCGCCCAGCTTGAGGTCACCGGGTCTGTGGTACTCGACAATCTCGTCACCCGTGGAGAGGATGCCGATGACGGGGCGTCGGTAGACGCTGACTTCCGCTATGCCAACGGCGGCGAGCAGGCCAATCTCGCCGCCGACGCCAGATATTTGCTCGCCCTTGTTGAGGATGACGGAGTCCTGTTTGATGTCGCTGCCCACCCCGCGGATATTCTCGCCTTCTTTAACGCCCTCAACCTGGATCTCGACCTCCTTCTCTTCCTTGCCGTCATCCGTCATGGTCCTCAAGACGGTGTCCTCTACCATGATGACGGAGGTTGCTCCGGGGGGAAGAGGCGCACCGGTGGTTATCCTGGCGATTTCACCCTCCTTGAGCTCTCCTATGTCGCTCGGCGCAGCATGCGACACCGCCGTGACAGGGAATGTGCCCCTCAAGACGCCGTCCTTAGGTACCGCGACGGCGTACCCGTCCACGATGCTCGCTCGGAAGGCTGGCACATTCTCGCGGGCCCTGACATCCTCTGCGAGCACTGACCCAACAATGCTCTCATCCACCCTGACGGTCACGACCTCGGGATCGGGGCAGTTGTCCGAGATCCTGGACAGCGCATCGTCTACAGAAACCATGGGATACGGGGATTCCCGGTGTCGCCGGGTGGGACCTAGGAGGGGGTCGTTGGAGAGGGGATTGGTGCCCGGCTTTGTGTGTCTGACGAGGCCGCCGTGGCCATGATGATGGTGGTGATGGTGGCGGTGGTGATGATGCTTGTTGGGGTGGGAGGTGTCTGGACCCCCTGTGATACCTGAATCCTGCTCAAGCTTCTTCACGCCGCCCGAGTGGAGTGCCCTCGAGTTGGCGCCAGCGGCTTGCAGACATGCGTGAGGGAGTGTCTTGATGATGGCCTCGAGGTTCTCCCTTGCGCCCTTTGGCGATCCCGGTAGAGTGACAATGACCGACTTATTCCTGACTCCGGCGGTGGGCCGAGACATCATGGCAACTGTACGCCTTGTTAGCCCAGATTGGCTTTAGCATGCATGAATGAGGTGACTGACATGGTGTTACTGATAGCGAAGCTGCCAGCATCCCGTGGACCAGGCCCGGAGCTTGTTTATGCAGCAAAGGAGCCACAGCCTATGTAGCACGCACGAGAATTGAGCGAGATCCATCACAAGTGCAGTAAAATCACATCATTTAAAGGGGGAGGCTGAACAAACCTCTGGCGTCCCATCGGTCACGGCGAACCCGGTGCCTCCGGTGGTGACGATGAGATTCACACCCTCTGGCCCATCCGCCCACGCCACGATCTGCCTCTGAATCGCAAGGACATCATCCGCCACTATCTCCGTTCCCGAGAGCTCCCATTTCCCGGGCCCTTGCTCACCGAGGACATTCTGGAGCACTTCTGCGGAGGCATCCGTCGACGGGTCCTTGGCTGCCGTCGAGGAGACGATGAGGATGGCTGCCTTCAGCGGAGTGTCCATGTCCAGTCGAGGGGCGATGGTTCGAGTATAGAACAATGATAATTATACGTAAAGTAGATGTTCTGGGGAAAAAGATACCATGGTTTGTTCGCGTGATGTTGGAGATAGGTATGTGATAGGTAAGTTGTTAACGCAGCTGGAGAGAGTGACGCCAAGCCCCACCCACACCCACACCCTCGGTCTGCACCTGTTCGAGCTTGCGCCAGCACTCGGATACTTACGCATATTTCGTAACTTTATCCAACACTCTCTATTCAGCCTTCTGTACGCGCCTTGGCGCACCTCCACGGGTCCAAAATGGTCAGGATCAAGGAGAGATATCTCCTGGTCAACATTGTCTACCCTCCCGATCCCTCCAAACCCGCAGAATCCTCCCTCCCCAGCCACGTTGTCCATCACCAGCCGACCACCGACAAGCTCACCTACCAATCTCTCCTCAAAGCCATCAAAACCGAGGTCGCGTTGCTCTTTGGCGACTATGGCTCTGGCTCTCTAGATGCGAGCCTCTCGAGTACGTTGCCCCTCCCTGTCTACCTTTGTACCTACGCGCCCAACTCCTGACGCCCTACCTACTGCACACACAGTCAAGTATCTCTCTCTCGCGACCTCGACCTTCATCATCCGATGCCCCAGGGCGCACTACAGGATGCTGTGGGCGGCACTCACGTTTTTGCATCATGTCCCCATCGCCCACGGGAGTGGTCGGCCCTGCATCTTCCGCGTCGTTCGCGTCAGCGGGACCATGCGCAAGGCCGAGGAAGAGGCCATTCGCCGGGCGAAGAGGCTCATCATCGCCGCCCAAGAGGAAGCCAGCTGCGCAACCTCTACCTTGACCGATGCGCACGTTCTCCAGGAGCCATTGCCTACCGACATCACGGATGAGTCGAGCGATGAATCTATGGGCGAAGGCGACGGCTGAGACAACAAAAGATCAAGAACGATGGGTATCATTTTTTCCTCGTCACCTTTATGCCGCTATTAGAAGGCACCGACATGTCGCCAAACTCGGGATCAAAGTCCATGTCCATGAGTCCCGGAGCCTGAGGCTGAGCCGGTTGGAACTCCATGGCCTGCTGCTGCCGGATCTTGTCCTGCTCCTCCTCCGCCTCCCGCTCCGCCTGGTCGTACGCGTCCTTGTTGTCTATCCACCGCTCCTGGATATCCCCCGCGTCCATCAGCGAGGCCTCGTTGCGCATCGCCACCGCCCAGATGGTATCGTTGGCGCCCTCGGCCCCGCCAAAGACGTAACCGCCGGCGCGGTCGATGACGCGTAGAAGGTGCATCATGCTCTTCTTATTCTCGACCGCGAGGACCTCGTACCGGACCAGGCCATAGCTCTCAATCATGCCGGCGATTGCGTCGTTGAGCTTGCCAAATTTGTCGCTGCGCAGGGCTGGGGACTCGGCTTCGAGATACGGTGTCAGGTACGACAGGTCGTCCACGTCGGTGTAGTAGTCGAGGTTGAAGGGCAGTTCGTCGTACGAGTGGACCTTGTCGATCTTGGAGAGGACGTTGACGTGTGGCAATTCCATCTGGATCATGGCTCGGAGGGAGAGGAGTACGTTGGACACGTACAGAGACGGCTGGGTAAGGCAGAACGAATCGGAGAGGTGGACGCATACAAACTAGTAGTAATATCCTAGTTAGTACTCCGGCGCGACGATACAGTAGCCGATGCGATTAATGCTGATGCGACCTACCCGATACCCAAGCTTCTGGAGCTTGTAGAAAATATTCTTCAGCGAGTTGTGATGGGTGTAGAGTTCCACCTGGCCAGGGCAGTCAAAGAGGACATAGTCCTCGCCAAACTCCTTCAACCCTTCCTCCAACCACTCAAAGTTGTGTTCCAGCTCCTCGAGAGCGTAGAGGATGGCGCCGTTGGGCCCGAGCTGGTCATCTCGCATCACATCCTCGAGCTTAATCAACGACCGGATGTCGAGCGCGGCCGGGTAGCTAGTGTGGTCGTTGGCCGGGTCGAGGTTCACGACGGAGCACGCGCGTCCGATGGCGCCCATGAACTGGTGCACTGGACAAGGTACTTGTCAGTCGGGTGGTGCCGGCGGACCGCGAAGCATGTCAAGACTTACTGCCATCGCAGTAGGTACTCTTGCCGGAGCCTGGGCTGCCGAGGACGAGCTGGGCGAATGGCATCTGGAAGGTACCGTGCGGTTCGAGAAGATCAACGGGACATTGTCGAAGCTACAGTAGTATAGTATCCGCATCAGAAGTTGGATGGGACTCTTCGGTGGTTTCGGGAGATGCGAGTAGATAGTCACCAAGGACGGGAGGTTGAGGATGCCCCTCCAGATTCGGGAGACTTCCAACCTGGAGACGTGGTGTGTCATGGTGGGGCACAAGGTAAGGTACCGAGTACGTACCGCTGGTACTACCTTACCTATTACTACTAGTAGTAGTAGCTGTACGGGTACCTGGTACTTTGGGAGCTCTTGGATGTGGGATGGCCGATTTGCCCGACAAAGCTCTCGACAGCTTCTCAGCAACTTGGAAATCAGCGCACGGATGCATGCATCTTCTCATGAGTTGCGAGACACGGAATACCTAATATGAACCCGATACAGAGTAATTCACACGGTTCCAGTTGACTTGGGTTGTCGTCGGCCAGCCCATATAGTCACGTGATATACGCGGGCCCGTCGGTACATTGGGACCACTGACCCCAACGCATGTGATTATTTGTACAAGGAAGCTCGTCGAATGCATGCACCTTTTTGCACTCCCAAAAACTCCTCACCTCCGCCCGTCAGTCTCCGCTCCAACCACCCTGAGCTGCAACGCTCGAGCGAGCACGACATAATGCCGTGCCAACAATCGTCGGGAACATGGCATCTGGCTTGTCGACGACTGCCATCAACCTCACCATGGCTTCCGAGCTACCGAGCACCATGAACGCAACCACCCAGATGGCCGCCTCCCAGCAGTCCTCGGGCTGGCTAGGGCTCTTCGGCTGGCTCATCTACACTGTCCTGAATCTTGTTTCTCTTATTCTGTACTGGGTCCTGCGGATAGCGACCATCAATGTCCCCAGTATCCTCTACACCCTCTTCTCCACCAGCTGGACCGTCACCATGAACGCGACCACCCTGTATGTGCCGAGATCTCTAACCTTCCAATAGGGGAAAGAGTTGTGTGCTGACCGTTCCTTAGGATGTTCATCATGGCCGGCGTCGTATCAGCCGTGAGCTGGGTTGTCCGATACAGGATCCTCAACATGTACTCGAGGCTGCCGCCCGAGCCCCAGCGGAAGGAACCCGAGATCGACCTCTTCCCGGACACCCACGGCGATGGCATCAAGTCGGGGCTCTCCAGCTACCTCGATGAGTTCCTGAGCGCCATCAAAATCTTTGGTTACCTCGAGCGCCCCGTCTTCCACGAGTTGACCAGGAGCATGCAGACTCGTAAGCTCATCGCCGGCGAGACAATCAACCTGGAAGAAGAGAAAGGCTTCTGCATCGTTGTCGATGGGCTGGTCGAGATATTTGTCAAGTCAGGATTGCACGCGCGGTCGAATAGCAGCGCCCATGGCGACTATTACGACGACGAGGACCCAGCACCGGGTCAGCAGAAGTACCAGCTTCTCACCGAGGTCCGCAACGGTGCCCCTATGTCGTCTCTCTTCTCCATCATGTCCTTGTTCACGGAGGACGTGAAGCTGCAACACACAGAGGACCCTTCGCAAGTGCCAGATGGCGGAAGACACCCTCACCATCCTCACAGCTTCCATAAGCCATCCGGGTCATATGGGCCAGATATCCCCGTGTCCATGCCAAACACCCCCAACCTGGACGGTTATGCCGAGCGGCCCCGGACCCCGATTGACGCCGTGCAGAGGCAACGCTCCCCCACCGACCCTATGAGCGCTTCCAAGATCCCTCCCATGTCGCTGGATAGCCGCCCGAGCAGTCGCGCGGCCAGCCGGCCCGCCCAACGACCGCGCTTGCGCCGTCGGGCTACTTCAAACTCTGCCCATCCCGATATCATAGCTCGCGCCACGGTGGACACCACCATTGCCATAATCCCTGCGGGTGCTTTTCGCAGACTCATCAAGATCTACCCGAAAGCAACAGCACACATCGTGCACGTCATTCTGTCCCGGTTCCAGAGAGTCACATTGTCGCATGCATTCAACTACCTAGGCCTGACGGGCGAAGTTCTTCAGACCGAGATGAACATGATCAAGTACACTGTCTGCCAGCTGCCCAACATTCTCAGGGGCGAGGCCTTAACGAGGTTGAAGGAGAAGTTTAGCCGTGAGCGCGAGCAGGCTAGTGATGGCGAGGGCTCCAAGGGTATTGCCCTGCACAATCCAGCTGCCAACCTCAGACGGAGATCCAGCACCACGCTACGTAAGGAAGCTATGCTGCAGTCCATGACGAGGCGCCAGTCCACGTTCCCTTCGACAGTCGCATCCCCTCGAGAGCAAACATCCGCCCAATCACCGGGACCTGGAGACTTGCTGTCCACCATCCAGCTCGCCCGAGGTGGCCACCGCGTGTCCACTTCAGACTCGCGAAACGAAGGTCATTTTGACTATGGGAAGCATGACGCAAGTCCGCTTGCTCAGCGATCTTACAACCCCTTCGACTCCCGGAGCCAAAGCAGGGTCCCACTGGATCCTCGTGAGACCATGGATGAAGATAATCTCTTCAGGACTTCTATCCTAGAATGCATGTTCAAGTCTCTCGGTCTGGACGGTGGGGAAAGCACGTCGAGAGAACCTGAGTCAACAGATGCATCTCCCAGGCTTGTCGCTCTTGATTCGAGACGCGGAAGGACGTTCTTCACCAACAATATCAGTAATGCTTTTGGCTCCATGGGTCCATTTGATGCGCATATGGACGGGGAGACGGAGTCGTTGACTTCTAGTGGCATTGGTGTCAACACGCCCCCGAGCGCAGAGACTCTGGCTCATGATTTGATGCACGAGGTTGAGATCGTTTTCTTCCCCAAAGGATCTGTGCTCGTGGACCAGGGCGAGCGAGCCCCGGGGCTTTACTACGTTATCGATGGTTTCCTGGACATTGGCACCACAAGCAGTGCCGACTCACACAGTCTCGTGTCAGAGTCGAGAACGGACCACCCCCCAACACACCCAGGAACACCCGAGACGCCTTTTGAGGGCAGGTTTCCTACCCTCTCCGGGACCGAAAGCGCGCGCGAGAACCAGGACTCTCAGAAGCAAGACAAGACTCACCGCCGAAGCGTTGCTCTTGTCAAGCCTGGGGGTCTGGCCGGATACATCGGTAGCGTGTCATCGTATCGGTCATTCATCGATGTGGTTGCGAAGACGGATGTCTATGTTGGCTTCCTCCCGCGAGCCTCTCTCGAGCGTATCGTTGACAGGTACCCAATCATCCTTCTCACCATGGCAAAGAGGTTGACGCACATCCTGCCACCCCTCATCCTGCACATTGACTTTGCACTCGAATGGGTCCAGGTCAACGCCGGGCAGGTCATTTTCCACGACGCAGATGAAAGCGATGCTATTTATATCGTTCTCAATGGTCGACTACGGCTCGTCGAGGACAAGAAGGGAGGAGGCGTGGCAGTCGCCGCCGAGTTTGGCCAGGGCGAAAGCGTGGGCGAACTCGAAGTGCTCACGGAGACTGCCCGATCCGGCACTCTGCACGCTATTAGAGACACAGAGCTGGTTAAATTTCCACGCACGCTGTTCAACAGCCTTGCGCAAGCGCACCCGAACATCACCATCAAGATCTCCAAGATCATAGCGTCGCGGATGAGAGCCATGCTAAATGATCCGTCCAAATACCAGGGAAGAGAGGGCACCTCGAGCGCCGAGAGGATGTCGACGATGAATTTGCGGACAGTTGCCATCTTGCCCGTCACTACCGGTGTCCCTGTGGTTGAGTTTGGAAACCGCCTTATGAACGCACTGGCCCAAGTCGGCCCACCCAACGGTGCGACCTCGCTGAATCAGGCGGCCATTCTCAAACACTTGGGAAAACATGCGTTCAACAAGATGGGGAAGTTAAGGCTGTCCCAATACCTGGCCGACCTGGAAGAGAAATATGGCCTTGTTGTATACGTTGCAGGTAAGACCACATTTACATTCCGTCTGATGATTACTTGCATGATGAGAAAATCCTATGTCCAAAGGCAAAGCCGCTGATGGCTACATGTTAACTCTAATTTTTTCCTGATCTCGGATTCCTTCTACCTCCATTGTCGAAATATCTTGGGTGATTTTGTTGCTGACTGGACCTTTGGCACAGATACCAGCGTCAACTCTCCATGGACGCAGACATGCATCGCTCAGGCCGATAGTATTTTACTAGTAGGGCTGGCGGAAGGCTCTCCCGCCATCGGAGAGTACGAGCGTTTCATGCTGGGGATGAAATCGACCGCCCGCAAGTCGCTGGTGCTTCTTCACGCCGAACGCTATTCCCCTCCCGGTTTGACGAGGTCATGGCTGCGGAACCGCGTGTGGATCAACGGTGGGCACTTTCACATCCAGATGGCGTTTAGGATGAACGAAATGCCTGCCCACCCGCCGTCCAGGAAGCTGGGCCAGGCGCTGAAAGAGCGTGTCCAAGTTCTTCAGGCAGAGATCCAGAAGTACACATCAAAGAAGGTCCACCATACGCCGTACTATTCGCCGGACACTCCGTTTAAGGGAGACTTCCATCGCCTCGCACGAAGACTGTGTGGGAAATCAATCGGCCTGGTTCTTGGCGGCGGAGGCGCGCGGGGAATATCTCAGATCGGTGTCATCCGAGCTCTGGAAGAAGCAGGTATCCCGATCGATTTGGTCGGTGGCACGTCGATCGGAGCGTTCGTCGGTGCTCTGTACGCTCGACACGCCGACGTGGTGCCCATGTTCGGCTTTGCGAAGAAGTTTGCGGGCCGCATGGCCAGCCTGTGGCGTTTCGCCCTGGACTTGACGTACCCGTCGGCCTCGTACACGACAGGACACGAATTCAACCGCGGCATATTCAAGACATTTGGGGATACCCAAATCGAGGATTTCTGGCTCGAGTATTATTGCAACACGACCAACATCAGTAAGAGTCGTGCAGAGATCCATACGAGCGGCTACGCTTGGAGGTACGTCCGTGCCTCGATGTCCCTAGCGGGCCTGCTGCCGCCGCTGTGTGATGAGGGAAGCATGCTACTGGATGGAGGCTACGTGGACAACTTGACCGTTTCTCACATGAAGGCGCTCGGCGTAGACATCATTTTTGCTGTCGACGTCGGGGCACTTGATGACGATACGCCTCAGACCTACGGCGACTCTCTGTCGGGGATGTGGGCCTTCTTCAATCGTTGGAATCCGTTCTCAGGGCACCCCAATCCACCCACGCTGGCCGAGATCCAGGCACGTCTGGCGTACGTGTCGAGTGTGGACGCGCTCGAACGAGCCAAGGCGATGCCGGGTTGCATATACATGCGGCCTCCGGTGGATGAGTACGGCACGCTGGACTTTGGCAAGTTCGACGAGATATACAAGATGGGACACAAGTTCGCGGAGGAGTTCTTGCAGAAGATGCGCGAGCAGGGGGCGCTACCGATGATGGAGGAGACGGAGGCGAAGCAGGCGCTGCGGAGGACGACAGCTCCGAGACGGGCGAGTATATGAGCTGGGTTCCCATTTCAGGAGAGGGGCGGCGATGCTCTCGAGCGTCGATTGTTCCGTCGCGCTGTCAACATCGCAACGGCGGCGCATAGATAAGGCAGAGACATACGCCGACGACGCCATGATGCATAAGAAAACCCAGTAGCCGAACATTAGTGTCTCCACCCAAATCAGGAAATCATGGACATACCCAAGCCCTGGCACGATCAGCGATGGATCGTCTGCCAAGAATCTCGCGATGCACCACGCAAAGTTACATCATACCTCCTCCCCTCCCGTACATACTGTACTGTACAGCACGGCGATGTCGTCCAATCGCATGATAGCGCTGGCGTCACCATTGGATCGGGAGATACATGTTGTCGACGGGTGCCAGGCAGTCCCCACGAGCTAAATCACTGTGCCCGCCTCTTTTTAAGTCAGATCCTGCAGGGTCTCGCTCGGGGTCTGAAAAATCAAGTACATCTTGTCCAACGGTCGGCCTACAAAACGTCGTTGGGCATAGAGTATACCTACCTACTAATTAGTACTATTTACTGCACACTTATCCCCCCATGCATTGACAAGAACTATCTACATCTCTACAGCAACTCCGATATTCTCCACGACCAACAAGAACACACAATACAAAAGCGCAAGCAGCAAGAAACATGTCCCGCCGCAGCTACTCCCCGCCTCCACCGTCCCACCGCCACCGGCACCCACGCTGCGATACAACAAAACCAAGCACCACCACCACCAGCAGATCACGAAACTCGAACCGACACGCGGACTGCTCGGGCGAAACATGCAAGGCCGTGGAGAAGAAATACGGCGGGTTCGGGTGGGAGGAGGGCATCGCGCTTGCGCTCATGGGGGCGATGGCGCTGTTCAACGTCGACAAGGCGCTCGAGAAGGACGTCGAGGGGGAGAGGAGGTCTTTGCCTTCTTCTTCTTCTTCTTCTTCTTCTTCTTCTTCTTCTTCTTCTTCGTCGACCACGACGCGCGAATCACGGGATAAGAGGAGGAGTAGGACTGGGCATGCGGATAGGGATAGGTATGGGAGCAGCCAGAGGGGTAGAAGGGATAGGAGTAGGGAACGGGGTGGGAGTGATAGCCGTCGGTCTGGGCGGAGAGGGGCCACGTGGTGAATGAGTGTAATGTATATCAATCAACGCAAGACGATTTTTTAATTCGACCAGATATGTATGGGTATTTGTTTTTCCTTCATGAGATCGTGAGTATTTACGTACTAAGTGTATGAGGACACCATCAGGAAAGAGAGCCTATCCCTCCCTATAGGGACAGCAAGAGTTGGCTATGTGGCCTGGACAGACGTATTACAACTCCCTTGCCTGCAGTAAAACTTGCGAGATAATTACCGTCTCGTATCAACACTTCTAAACAAATAAACGCCATCCCATGCTCTTCCAGATACAATTATGTGCCCAAATAATAAGTCCAACATAATATTAAAAATAATAAAAATAATAAACCGCACTCTCAGTCGGCCTTGATCGCTCTTAAAAAGGGGATGCTTGTTAGCGTCACACACGGCCCAAGGGTAACAGGGAAAGAAGAGAAGACTAGAAAAAAACTCACCCGTATATCCTCCGCACAAATGCATACGCGCTCAGGAAGCCCACTGTGCCCGTTAACAGGGCATACATGCAGCACGCCATGAAGCTGTAAGCGAAGAAGAGCAGACTGCTCACCAGCCCGCTAATGTGCAGCTTGAAGGCGTAGTACCACACGCTGTAGACGAAGATCCACACGGCGCTGCTGCCGCCCACGAAGAAGGACTGCCACCACCAGTGGTAGTTCTCGGAGCACAGCTGGATGTACACCGTCACCACCGTCACCTCGGCGATTGTCACCATCAGGATGACCGACACCATGGCCAGGAACCCGAACACGTAGTAGTACCCGCTCTTGTCCTGCCACAGCGACTGGAACACGTACAGCAGCTCGATGAAGATGACGGCGAACGGGATCAGGCCCGCCAGCAGGATCGACTGCAGCGGCTTGCCGTACCATGCCTGCTGCGGGACCTGTCGCGGGATCGCCCCCGTCTTGGTCGGGTGCTCCCACGTCGGCGCCTTGACAAACCCATAGTACGATCCCGCATACACCAGCGGTACCTGGACACAGAGCCACAGTATCAGGATCGTCAGCAGGGTGCCGAACGGGATGGCAGTGCTGGATGCCTGTGCCCAGACAAACATGTTGAGCACAAAGACCACCGCAAAGGCCAGGCCTGGGAAGAGCAACGCCGTAACGAAGGCATTCCGCCGATAGTCCCTTCCCTCGAAGCTCTTGTAGACCCGGGCAGAGAAGTACCCGGAGAAGAGGCCGGCGAAGATGAACAGGCCGACGCCCACGCTGATGAACCCGCCGCGATAGCTGGGGTTCAGCACGCCAAAGGCGCTCAGGAACACCAGACCCATGGCCATGACAAGCAGCTGCACGCCGGAGCCGACCATCGGCGCCAGCAGAGCACCGTGAGGCGGGGTGCGGAAGACATCGGCATTCAACAACTTCCAGCCCGTCACATCCTCGAAGGCGTCCTCGTCAGAGAGGTCCGCCTCATCCTCATCCTGGCCCTCCTGACCCAGGAGGCCGGAGCCCGCGGGTTTCTCCTTCTTGCGCTTGACCCGGAGCTTGCCATCTTCCGCCACGGCCTCCTTATACGTCCTGATGTCGGTGCGGACCGTCTTGGCCAGGATGATCATGACAACGCCCGTCAGGAGGCCGCAGATGATGAGTGAATTGACAATGGCCAGCCAGTGGATGCGCGAGCCCTCCTCCTGGTTCGCAAAGTACAGGTCCCAGCGGTGCGACCACTCGATGGTCTCATCCTCGCGGAAGTGGACCGTGTACGTGTACGGGATGGACAGGGTACCATCATCGTCCGCCGCCGGCGCCGGTGTATCCTCGGAATCCTGGCCTGCCTTTTGGTCGGCTGACTTCTTCCCAGGCTCCATGGCGAGCTCGAGGGCGCCGTCAATATGCTGCAGATCCTTCGGGCACCCCAGGCTGTCCCTGTCGTTGCCCTGACCGATGCTCTTGGGATAGACTTCAAACCCCACGACAACCTTTCCGCCGCGGTCGCCAGCCGTGCCCGGGGCGCGTCGCCACCGGATGATGATGGTATGGTGGTTGTTCAGGTAGTAGTGGGTCTGGCCGCTGGTGGTCGAGAATTCCGTGTACCCCAGCTTGAAGCCGGCGGCGTAGTACTTCCTCGTCTCGTCGGCCGTGACAAAGCTCGTGGCGCCGGGCAGGTTGTCCACGATCCACTCGGCGACATATCCCTCCTGGATCATGTCCTTGGCTCGCTCCATATCATCCCTCGTAATCTCCCGCGTGCACAGAACGGTGCAGGGCTTGTCCTTGTTCATCTCGAGCTCGATGTCCGAGGTCACAATACGGTCGCCACGCAGGACCTCTCCCAGGTTGAGGGGCATGCTCTCGCCACTCAGGAGGCCCCCGCCGGCATGGTGGTCGCCCGAGGGGGGACAGACGAAGGGAAGGTCGAAGTAGGCATACTGCAGCTGGGTGTTGTCGGAGTAGACCTTGTTGACGTGGAGAGGGATCTGCTCGCTGTCCCTGTAGCTCTTGATGGACCAGCCTGCGCAGGCACATCGGTTAGCAGGTATTACTACAGAGGAAGCACCTCGAAGGGAATCCACAACGCACCAGGAATATAAAAGCCATCCGCCGGGCCCAGGAAGGCGAGAGGGAGAAGGGCACTCAGTCCCGCCCGCAGGACGCCGACCATGGTACCTCTCTGCGCGGCGTACGTCTAACAAGGCTCGGCCGTCTCGGAGGGTTTCGTCTCGGATAATCGAGTGTTCGAACGGCAGGGATAGGCAAACAGACTTCGGACGTCGGGAATGCGTCAAGTGTTGGACAGGTAGGAAGGACGTCGGCCAATGCAGGGAATGGCGCGCTCGAAAAGGAGGGAGGATCCCAAGTACGGCAAAACGATTGGAATCGGCACTGAGTACCTTTAGCTAGGTAGGTAAGTACCTAGGTAGCGAATCAAGGTTGACGCTGGGGGATGGTGTGCATGGGGAAGAGTCCGAGATGGAAAAGCGGCAAGGAATGGAAAGAACCAAAGCCGACGTTGTCGCGTCACCGAGAGCGCAATTGACGGATACGAGTACAGAGTACGAGTACGGACGTAACACAGGTAGGTGTCTTTCCGTAGTATTACAGTCCGCCGACTCCGCCGTCCAGAATTTCCCCATACCGTATTTAAGCCAATCACGGCACTCGACGAGGTCTACGGATAAGGTAAGTACCAATTAATTAGTAGGTACATCCTCGTGCATACACCCCATCACTGCCTTTTGTCCCCGTCAACACTAGCCTGAATCATCACGTCGGTCGTTAGGTATGGAGCCAACTTGGTTATACGGACTCGGGTATACATTGATATCAATGCTACAACGTTCTATAAACTTTGCAGTCCGAGCGGGTAAATGGGAAAGGTAAAAAGAAACGGACTGTTGCTTTACGTCTGTAAGTTGTAAATCGTCGCAAGTATCTGCATGTGTGTGTGTGTGTGTGTGTGTGTGTGTTGTATCAAGTTGATATATAATGAATGGGTGATTCACTTCTATGATTCTGATCTTTCACCATTGAGTGGTCCTCGACAAGTCTCGCAGTCGCAGCATCTTGGCCGCAAGGGGGGGGAGTATCATCGGCTCCATCGCACACAATCACCTTCCATCATCCCCATCATAAAATCGTAAGAAAAATCAATCACCAAACGAAGCCGTCCAGAGGACCTCTTGAGCAAGACTCCGTTCCAGGACTCGTCGTCCAGGCTACCAACCCACGAACAGAAAACTCGACAAACCGAATCCCCAATGCAAATAAAAAAGGAAAGAAAGAAACATGAAGCTCCCTGGAATAGTAATGCGCCACCCATCCCAAGTTCTGCTGTTGAAACCCCCCAGAATGAACAGAAAACGAAGCAATAGCCCAAAATCAAACATGAAATCGTGCCTCGTGCAATTAAACCCTCCACTTCCGATGAAAGAGACCTCCCGAAAGAGAAGTCTAATCAAGTATGAGGAAGAGTGAGAGAAAGAATTAAAGTCGAGTAATAGCTCGAAGAAGAAAAGGTACAGCTGTGCCACTCTCAAGCAACAGCCACATATTGCCGGCCAGACTCCTCGTACCCAGGCAGCGTGCTACGCTGTACCGTGGTCGTGGGAGTCTGCATAAGACGCGGCCGGAGGTAATCGTCGATGCCGTTCTCCGCCATGGCGCTCTCGAAGCTGGGCAGCTCCTCGCCCTGGGGCTCAAAGATCCTCTCGACGCCCAGCTGGATGGGCACGAGGAGCGTCATGGTGGTGTTGGCCGGGCCCACTGACAGGACGAGCTGCAGAGTGTAGGTCCGGGACATGATGCAGTTGTGGAAGGTGGGGACGAAGGCCTTCTTGTTGGACACGGGGATGTTGACGGGGAAGTCCAGGGCCGCTCGGTACCGCACGGGCGGGCCCTGGGGCTGCTTGTTCTTGCCCCTGCTTCCCGCTCTTCGGTTGCGTGCCTGAGCCTCGGCGTCGTCGTCCTCGCTCGTCTCTTCGGGAGTCCCGGCTGTCACATATCCCGAGTCCCGTCGGGGCACGGTGATGCTATGCTCCGACCATGAAACCTTGTCGATTCGGGTATTGAAGAGGTTGGTTGCCGCCGAGTAATTCAGGACCTGGTTGTGGGAGTAGGTCGTCTTGGGGCCCATGTTGGGCAGAGCGTCGGTAGGCGAGCTGCCAAAGAAGGTCGTGGAGATGAGCTTGCCGGCCACCGAGTTGATCTTGGGGGGGGCTGCATCGGGCGAGGCGGGGGCGAATTCGAGGTTGATGCGCGCCGTGGTGCCATTGGCACCAAACCCGTCGGCGTGGACCATGACCGCCCCCGGCTGGGAGGACGAGGCCGTCAGTTCCCCGGACTTGGGACCCAGGAGGTTCTTGCGCATGGGCTTCGTCTTGGAAAGGCAGTACCGCTCATCGGTGAAGGCGATATCCAGGGGCGGCTCCTCGGCAGCCGCAGGCAGCACCTTGAGGATCTTCTTTCCCTCGGCCGTGGTCTTGGGCTCCCCCGCCCGCGGGCGGCACGTCATCTTGGCCTTGACGGCATACTCGATATGTGTCATATCCGGAGCCTGGTCGTCGCCGTCCCAGTAGCCGAGTGTGGGCGGCATGCGGAGGTGCTGGTCCTGCACGGCTGGGGCGACGGAACCATGGTTGCAGGCACTCATGGTGAGCTGGTGCGGCACGACAAAGTGGAAGGGGATGTGGTAGGCACGGCCGGCCTCGAAGAGGCGGGCCTCGGGCAAGTCGGACTCGCCGATGGGCATGCGCAGCTTCATGAAGGTGCGGACCGAGTTGGTGTTGAAGGACTGGACAAAGTCCATGCGGCTGGCGGCCACGCCGGTGAAGAGGATGTCGAAGGACTCGAAGGGGGTGTCCCGCGGGCACTTGACGATGGCGTGGCCGGAGACGGTCGAGCCTGAGGTGTATACTCGTGCGGAGAAGTGCTGGGCGAGCTTGATGTCGATGCTGGGTTTCTTGTCGGCGCCACCACCGCCAGCCTTTGGCCGGCCAGGGCCACGCGCCGCGTCGACGACGTTGGACATTGCTCTACCCGAAGTAGTCGTCGGGCTTTGTTGATTCTCCCTCAAGCTAGGTATTCCAGGCGAGTAGGGAGGAAGAGCGTGGTGAAGTGTATTGTTTATTTGTACCTCGGCGCTCAAGTTCCACCAGGGGAGGCGAGATGACAAATTGACGTATTCGGATGGTAGTATTAGAGATTACCGTAGATATAATTAGTAGGCGAAGTGATGAGAAATGCAATCAAGGGCGTAAACGACAAGAAGAGACGAGCCCCGATGATGTCCGATGACGGAAGAACGGCGATGAATATGACGAACCAAGGGGAATAACGTGCTAGCATTCTGGAATCTGGGGGAGGGAGGATTGGCTTTTATACGAATAGGCCAATGCCCAGTTGGACGCCGCTTTTGAAGCTCCTCGCAAGGCGTCGACGACGATAGATAGTGGCGTGCGATGCGAGCGGCGCCCCGCCGACACCGCGCCGACTGGGGCCACACCCCGGTAGTTGACGGATACAATACTACTGACGTACAGTATTGGCCGTACTACACACGGTACCCAGTCTGATCCATCATCCAGCCAGGTAGGTCTTCGTGGGGAGTACTCGTATACAACAGGACTTCGGGAATTATGGGTCTCCTCCCCCGTCGATTGATCATTGCGTTAACTCTGCCTCTTCCCAAAAAGGGGAAGAAGTTAGCAACAGGTGCGGCGCCACGTGCTCGATGCTTCAGATTTATGTGTCCGTGCTGGTGTAACTGGTCGTCATTGACTCTTTCCCCCAGTGAGTCGAGGAATGAGACCCAACGGAAACTGTTCAGGCTGTTATGCATTCAGTTCTCCAGCTAACTCTAGAGCAAAACACAAATGATGGTACAGTATGCGCCACTGCCATCCGTCACGGTATGTATGACTAAACTCACGGTCCCATTGTCCAATGTCATGCCATCGGTGGAATGAGTAACTTTTCGGAACATGGCTTGATACTACTACTTTCGTTACCAGATATCCTGTTACAACTTATTAGCTGGATGTCGTGCCCAGGAAATGGTTTGATGGTTGGGTGGTTGGGTGGCCAGCGTCCGAATCGGCCTCACCCTCCAATAAATGCCCGGGTGCACAGACCGTGCACGGCGTACAGGTACCGACTTTCCCACATTCCACACTCGCGCCGGCCGCTGCAGCCAGTCGGCGCGCTTCCTGGTGGGAGGGAAGTCAGGAACGGATCACAACCTCCGAAACCCCCTCCTCCTCCTCCTCCTCCAGGCACACTGTTTGACAGGAGACTACGTCCGTGCTGTAAAAGCGAAAAGAGACTTTGAAAATGGATCGTCGATCGCGATATATCCAGGTTTCCGAAACTTTCTACACGTCATAATCCCCAGTGCTCAGCGTCGGCGGCGTCATCGGGACGGGCGGAGGGGCGGAAGCAGCGGCGGGAAGGTGAAGAAGTTTCTTTCTTTCCCTCCCGCTCAACGCTACCTGGTCTGCGGGTACCTTATTTCACGAGGACTGGCTCTTGACCGCCGCGCTTGCTTTTCCTTCTGGATTCTTCGGTGGTGACCGGATGACCTGACACTTGTGCCCGATTAGGCATCTATGGGCGTGCAAATTGATCAATCCAGCCACCCCTGGATACTGACAACCGCTCTTATTGCCGACCACCCACTAATACTGTATCTGTGCGCAGAGTCCCGTGTTCCTGAAGCTGTTCTGGATTGGGTCCGGGCTGCAGGGCCACGTTTGCGAGATGCTTCCATATTTCCTATTTGGCTCGTGTCCGGGGTTGCCTGGCCGCCTTTGACTGGACCACTGGTTCCCCCGTTCGTCCCCTCTACGATCTGGACCGCGCCCGGAAACCTGAACAAGGGCAGGTGGGATATGCCATTACCTAACACCCAGTCACCCACCCACATCACGAAGACACCTCTCGCCACTGATGATTTCCCCTTACCTGCTATTCCGGCCTGTGACTCTCTCCAGAGACCCAGAAAAACTTCTCATCGCTCCTAACCCCCGAGGCAGGGTTCTAAGAATAGACGATGCTCCCCATTATCCCCACCACGGGTGTGTCCTGGTTTGGCCGCTTTGGGACATCGGGAGAGGGCCTGGGCCGTCACCACCGCCGAGGCGCGGACAAAAAATTATCGTTGGAAAAATTCGATCACACACGATGACTACCTCCTCCCACCATCAGACCGCCTTCACGATAATTTTACTGTATGAGCAAATATCCATTCATTAGAGCGGCGTTCACCAGCAGCCACAGCCCCAGTGCCTCGGTCCTTTTTTTTTTTTGGTGCCTGTCATGTCAATAGCATGACAACCAAGGAGGGCGTGCGTCAACATCCAACGCCCGAAGCCCACCAGCACACACGCCAGGCACAGACTCGCACTCATATGCATTTGCATGTATGACACTTTTGGGCACAATGCCACGAAAGTACCTACCTATGCTTCGAATTGGACAAGCTTTCCAGCAGCCGCCCGCCGCCGCCGCCGCCGGCCGCTAGGTCCCCCAAAAACGACGCTAGGCGGATTGTCGCGGATTGGGTCTGTCTCCGCAACCGCAACATTCGCTCTCGGCGCTCGCCCTACATACGGTACAGTACGTGAGGAATCTGGGGATCTCTTCTGGGAGCCTTCATTGGGGGTACAAAGGGCTGGGAGTGGGGAGCTCTCCCTCCCGTAGTCCCATGTCCACATGCACGCTTCCCGGCGGCCCTGCATATCGTGCCCGAAGCTTGGCCCTGCCGTTGTCAGGGTGCTTCGGGTGCATCACCACACGAACACGAAATAACTGCAGCAACAAGCTCTCCGAGTTCCTGCGATCACGATTTCGTCCCTGGGAGGGAGGCAGCCTGCTCCCTGCCTCATAACGCGCGGAAAATTCTGCGGAACTCTTGTTCCGATATCGCCCTTACAGGCACATACTGTACGTGCCCCGTCTCCACCACTCAGGCAAGCTCCCCATGACGCGAGAGAACCTCGTCGATATTCGCACACCAGTCATTCACACAACTGCTAGGATGGGGACACGAATTCGTGAATCATTTCCCAAGAAAAAAAGACGCGTGATCTGTCCATATTGCGCCTACTAACATCTCGATGAGCCACTCTTACTGTGGGGTTCCGGCGCTTCTAGCTATGAGTAGCTAGAGAAGAGGTTCCGGAATATTACTAGTAGTAGGCTCACGATGGTACGTGCTTGCTTATAAGCTTTATAACTCCACTTACGAGCTGCACGATTTGCGTCGTTATAGCTGCCTTTGGTTTAGCGCATCGGATCCCCCCAAGACGTGATCACAGTCTTTTCCATACCGTATATATTTTTTTCTCCCTTCCAAGGCTTCAACGATGGTGAGCCCTAAATTCCGACACCTACCCCGGTGTTGTTGCGCAAACGCTCGAGCGCCATATCCCCTTGACGGTAATTTGGTGCAGTGGGTCGTACATCTGGGATCTGCTGCCAATGACGTAAGGAGCTAACGGAGGTACATAAAATAGCCAGAGTTTACCACCAACCTATAAGTACCAATGTTAACGTAGGGTACAGATAGTGACAATGCTTGAGCACTATCACGAGTGTCGTTTGGTGTATCGGCGCCGTACTGTGGATTTGTGGAGGGTGGTATACACACTACACCAAATCACCGTCAAGGGGATGAGCCATGTACACCACTAGTACTAATGCAGGACCCTTATCAATCTGACCTCCAGACACCTTAATCTTACTGGTTGATCCCATCTGTCATTTAATCCTGTCCGTGTTATCACTGGGTGTATCCCTACTTTTTAAAGTCTTGATATGCATACTAGGTGTTCATCAGGACCAGGAGCTGTCAAGGGCGGCGGCGTCTATGACGATAACGCCCTAGGAAGTAGAGCAGTAGCTGTTCATGCTCCAACTGGTATGGATACCCAAGTACATTCCCAGATTTTCCACTGCTCCAATCGATTAGACGAACGGCGAGACAGTCTGGGAAACCACGCTTGTTCCCTGGACGAAAAGAAAGTAAGCTTTGCCATGCGCCATGAGACGTCAGGGAAGCACGCAGGGCCACTACAGGCACTTGAGACGCCATATATGATTCTACTGTATGTATCCGTATCGAATATACATGCTGATCAAATAATCTCCCTTTTTTTTCAGACTAGGTACTCACATTCTGCCCGCCACCAAACAACAATGTGAGGTATACTTCGTCCGCGTCAACCGCTCCTTGGGTAACCACTTCCCCGGCATATACTCCAAAACAAAAAAACTCTACAGCTTCCACTCGCTCCAAGTCTATATGACCCAACCATGTAGCCGCATCCTCATCATCATATCACCAACCTTCCCCTTCTAAAACTGCCAACAGGGACCTGTGGCCAGCTCAGTCATGCCATGATATGTACAGCATGATTCCGGCGCCCAGCGCCACGGCTGCAAACTGCACCAGCGTCTTGCGCAGCTCCGCGACCTTGTCCTTGCCCGTCTCCAGCAGCTCGGGGATCACCGCCACGGTGCCCACGTACAGGAAGGTGCCCGCCGTGAAGGGCAGTAGCATGTCTCCCCAGGTCTGTTGCAGAAGTGGGTTAGCTTTCTGCCGAGGACGTCTCTTGTATGTGTATGTGTGTGGTGTATCATCAGTAGGATAAGCGGAATGAGAGAAAAAAAAAAAAAAAAAAAAAAAAAGAGACACTCACCAAGCTCGTCCCCAACAGCCCAGCATTCCTCGGCATACCAGCCTCATCCAGCACCCCGGCACCACCGCCGCCAAACTCCTGCACGGCAATACCAATGAGGGTGCCCAGCAGCGCGCCTATGGCGGTGATGAACTGCGAGCCCATGGCCGCGCGCTTCGAGAAGCCCGACTGCACCAGCAGCGCAAAGTCGCCCACCTCGTGCGGGATCTCGTGGAAGAAGACGGCCACCGTCGTCGTCGCGCCGATTGTCGGCGACGCGTAGAAGCTGGCCGACATGGCGAGGCCGTCGGTGATGTTGTGCGTGAAGTCGGCGCTGGCGAGTTGTATTCCGTCAGCTCCCACAACACACGACAAAGCTGTTTCTTTTCGTTTGTTGCGAAATAGCGGGGAAATGGGGATTGTAGCAGAGAATAGACTCACATGAGGTTGAGATATCCGCCTAGCTTGACGCTCGGGTTGACCTCCTTGCCAGCGCCGTGATTGACCACGGTGGCGTCGCTCTTGGCCTGCTTGCCCTTGCCCTTCTTTTTACGGGACTTGGACTCGCCATTGGACGTAGCATCCGCACCGGTAGCCTTGCCCACGGGGTCTACCTCGTCCTCCCTCTCATGGGCATGGGCATGCCCATGCGAGTGATCATGCCCAGCCCCACCAGTCGCGATACGCAGGCCCTTATCCATAGCCACAAACACCATGAATCCCACCAGGATAGCCAGGCCGAGCACCAGGTTACGGTTCGGTTCCACCAGCACGAGCCTCACCCTCTCCGGCTCGTCCTCGCCCAGGAAGATCTCGGGCAGCAGGTGGAAGAGGGTATCGCCCAGCAGCCCACCAACGGCAAAGGCGACCATGACGGAGAGCGAGGACGGATCAATGTCGGTGGGGCAGAGGGCGAGCAGGAAGTTGGGTGGGCCGGAGATGTACAGCGTGGCGAGGAGGGCGTTGACGGCGGGGGACCCGGGGAAGAGGATGGCGAAGAGACGCGTCGTCAGAGAGGACGGTGCGGCCGCATGGCGAGCGAGCTTGGCGGCATTGAGGTCCTGCACGATGGGACATGTCTGTATGCGTCCTATCCATCAGTATACTATCCTATCGGACGTGGAGCGGGCTGCGGGGAGTTCTTTACCTGGAGCTGCTCGTTGAGCGTCTCGAGCGAGAGGCTGTCGGCCAGAGCATGCTTGGTCGCATCCTGCGGCGCGGCAGTGGCGACGGCAACGAAGAGGGACACGCCCAGGGCAATTAGGCCGAGACGATGACGCGTGGAGGCCATTGTTGCGGGGACAATGGGTTGGGCACGACGGCTACCAAAGAGTGGATTGTTGCGAACGGGAGGTCGGGCGGACGTTGGCGGTTTGGTGTACCTGTCATTTCGGCGGGACGGACCCCTGGCAGTCAGTCGCGTGCCGTGGGGGTGGCGGCCCGGATGGGTTAGTACTGGGACCCTACCTGGTGGGTACTATTATAGGTAGCCTGGCTAACATGTTCTTACCTTAACAACCACTCTGCATGTCTACTCGTGTATATTTATATGTAATTGATATTATATCTTGTGTGTGTTCGTAGCATACTAGTAAGTTCTAGGACTGCTCTGACATTAGTACTAATTCCTACTAGTACTACTAGTAGTAGCTAATGCCCAGGAAATCAATACCTACCAATTTTACACTGCCTCCTTTGCAGCCGCACTTCCCCCCAAACTTCGAGGTCACGCCTAAACACTGGACTAGCAGGCATTCGATTAATACTGATATTGTCACATAATCACCTCAATACATAGCTGTGAGTGCACTATCTGATGTGTATTTCTATGGCGTGTCTATACTTCCGATCTCTAGTCTGATCCTTTCGCCATCTTCGTACGGGAATGTACATAAAATCATCAAGGAGTGTATCGTTAAACCGTCGTGTCTCAGCATTCCGTCCATCCATCCGTACCATTAGCCCAACCTTCCAGCAAGGCCGACACAATATTATACAACCCAGTATGTCCCATTCCAAACGCAACATACTGTACACACTGGTGACTGGTCATATCCAAGTATGGATTACTTTATAGGAGAGCAGCAGCCAGAATCACGGCCACGGCAGCGGCACCAAAAGAGTTAAGCCGGCTACCGGCAGCAGCAGGGTCGGTAGGGGCGCTGCCCGACTCGTCAGTGCCGGATGAGTCGTCCGGCTGCTCGCCCTGAGTCGTCTCGGATGGTGACCCAGCGCCGCCAGACGTGGTAGGCAGGCTAACCGTCGGAGTCGGCCTGGTGGTGATGATGACGGAGGAGTTGCCGTAGCTCACGGTCGGGATGGGGACCGGCTCGTGGGTGGTGGGAAGCTCGTGCGTAGGGATGGGGTAGACGATCGGGGTGGTGGGGAGAGTCGGGGAAGAGGCCGGAGCCTCATGCTGGGACGACTCGGCCTCAGGTGACTCGGCACTCGATTCCGAGGGGCCAGTGACAACCTGCTTCGATTCCGTGGTAGGCTCTGGCTCGGCGGTGGATTCGGCGGTAGATTCGGCGGTAGACCCAGGCTCGGTAGGCTTGGTGGACGGTTTCGAGGTGTTCGTGTCCGAGTTGCCGGAGCCATCGCAGGAGAGGTCGTAGAGCGGCTTCGTGGTCAGCTCGCTGCCAATGACGCCAAAGCTAGGGCTAGGCGTGTCGGGAGCCGAGTCCTGGAGAGTGTACCACCAGACGTTGGTGGAACCAAACATGGGGCAGCCGACATCCTTCCAGAACTTGCGGGCATTCTCCTTGGAGGCCACAGCATCGCCAAAGTCCTTGCCGCTGACGGGCCAGCCCGTCTCGGTAATCCAGATCTCACGGCCGCCAGCAGCAGCCTTGGTCTTGTCGAGGGCCTCCTTGAAGAGGCTAGCCCCGTTCTCGATGCCATTGGGCACGGTGTCCTCAAAGTAGGCGTAGGCGTCCATGCCAAGCCAGTCCAAGGCCTCGATGACGGCATTGTTGGAACTGTTGGCGAAGGCAGTCCAGGTGTCGACGTGACCGATGGGGGCGTCACTCAGGCAGGACCCCTTGATGGTCTCACGGACGCGGCCGATGTAGTCGACCAGGACGTCGGGGTTGGTCCCGGGGTTCTCACCGTTCACGATGCCCGTGGGTGAGTTGCGGTAGAGGTCCTCGCTGCCGACGGAGATACCAGCCACCAGGCCATCGAGCTTGTCGCAGTACTGGTCAATGGTCTTCTGGAGAGCCTCGATCTCGTTGTTGAAGGCGTCACCGCCGGCGGAGGCCCAGAGGCCAAGCAGGAGGCTAGTCTTGGTGCTTATGGCGGCGGGAATGGCCGAGATAGGGTCGTTCGGAGTGTTGCCTTGCTGTTTCGCTTGTAAGTGAGTGCCATGCGATGGGGGGTGGTGTCTCATCCGGCCTAGTCGTAGGGATGCTACTCACCACCATAGTGTACAGACGAGCACTGTTGAAAGCGCCATCAGTACCCTCAAGGCTGGCAGCTGTCTTGAACTCAGCCTCGAAGTCGGACTGGACCTTGAGGGCTCCATTGGTGAAGGTAGCGCCATAGTTGAAACCCTGGAAGGCGGCATTGGCCGTGGAGACCGCCGCCGCAAGAGCAAGTAGATTGACAGGGGAAGACATCTTGTAATCCTGTGCAAGTGATGAGTGTGGGTGGATGACTGGGATTGGGGGGGAATAGGTCCAGGTGTTTAACCTTATAATATACCTACTACTTATCAATACGAGAAAACAGTACAGGGCACGGGTAAGATACAAAGAACAAACAGGGAAGGTACCTGGATATGATGACAGCAAGAAGGAGCGGCGGGTGAAGAGGAGGAGGGGCACAAGAGGATGAAGTATCTCCCAGAAGAGCGAGAGGTGCTCCACCGCCCCTCAATACGAGGAAGCAAGCGGTCCGATCGAGGTACATTAGTACTGTACCCGAGGAACAAAGACGCAACCCAACAAGTCGCTCCTCCCGGAAGAACCAGAGCCAGCGGCGCTGCGGCATACCACACTTGCACGCTTGCCACGCAACACGCAACGCAGACAAAGGTCCGAAGTCGTGGGTCCTTACTTCTAAGGTAGCGTGGCGACGCTGGCAGCTCCACAACAAGCCAGCCCCGCCCCTGCCCACATCAGTCGTCCAGTCGCTGCCCAATCACTTCATCCCCATCTTGCGGATTTTCATCCGTGCCAGGGTCTCACCTCTTCCGATGGCGTCCCAAGTGCCAACTCTGTTCGTTTTAAGTTTTTCTTCCGGATTCCTGTGCCTGCCTGTGCCTGGATGGTCTCTATATCTTGCGCGTCCAATGACGGCCGGTCCCCTTTTTCCCGCCCACTGCTGCGCCGCCCAACAGTTTGGTTCGACTGGTCAGCATTTGTCCAGTCTGACCCCGAGAGGGGTGACCCGCATGCCCACCTCATGCTGGGTTGACCTTGTACCTCCTACTACAGTACGTGACCCATGACGTATGTACGATTGCGGATGGTACCGAGATGACAACGCAACGAATGAGGTCCACAAAACCCCGATCGGCGGCACTGGCACCCGCAAGTGGTGCTCGTATCACCACCACCTGTTCCCTGCAGTTGTTGGCCTTAAAAAAAAAACCTCAAAGGCCTGATTTCGGCCTGACAACGCTGTCAGGGACACTCAGTGAAACGTGCGTTGGTGAAGTGTCGCTCTGTGTGTGCTTCCACGCCTCAAGGTACCGTGCCCAGGTCCTACCTTACTTACTTACCCTAGTACTGCAGTACTGACTTAGGTGTCTTCCTCAGATAAGGTATAAAGAGATTGAGAGCCCCTTTCCAATCAGAGGGGATGAGTGGCCGAAAGGTGACTTGATACCTGGTAGCTGATTTGGACGTCATCGCCTGACCAACAGACCGACCATCTGACCAAATTCCCCGTCAATACAACACCCATCGAAACTGCCAATCGCCTGCATCTCGGCACGGACCGCCGCTACTAATACCGACGAGCACACCAATCCTCCAAACCGCGTCCTTGTTAGGTAGTCTAAAGCTGCGCCAGAAAACCCCCGCCACTTCTACGCTTCTACTCGTACATCTTGAAAGAGCAGACATAGCGCGCTTTCCCCCATCAAACAGACGCCAGAAACACACACACCTCAACCCCCCTCCAAGCCCAAGTGCCGAAGGCGACAAAGAGCAGTGAGACAACCCGCGATACAGTTCTCCTCTACATCCTGTTCACAGCCATAGGTACTAGTCGCCCACCCAAGTGTGAATCGACTGGCCCCGCGACATGTGCTGTCTCGGCTGCTGCAGAGCGGCTGACCTAGGCACCCACGACTACTGCCTCGATTGCGACCCTAACCCGTGCTGCACCACCGGCTATTCCCAGGACTGGCCAGTTGCCAGTGACTCGGAGGAGACGCGGAAATTCATCCCCAGAAATGACAACAAGGAGAATAAGCCCGCCAAGGACGAGGCGAGGCGCAGCAATGAGAAGGACAAGTCCAGGCCCAGCGTCAAGGATTCTACCATGGGTCAGGGACGTGTCGAGGACGAGAAGAGAGCTGCCTAGAACACAGGTCGAACTTCAAGGTAAAGGTAACCAGCGCTGAAAACACGCTTGTAGCTAGGTAGCTGGCTGCAAGTAAGCGAATTTCATGTAGCGAATGGGTCCAAAGCAAGGCATGATCGGATTGCAATATCTAACGGTTTGGCAATGCGCATTAAAAAGAAGTCGACCCCTTCAACCCTTCATTTCCATTTAGTCCACTCTCAGCCACGGCCAATCACTCTCCGTCCAACTAAGCAAACAACATGGCGACTGCAGGCAGAATGGCGGCCCAAATGACTGGCATCGACATGATGGCGCCGTCCTCATCGTCATCGCCGGACTGGCTCGAGTCGGCGCTGCCAGTCTCAATGTCGTTCTTTCCGTTCCAGTTCACCTCTTCGAGGGGAACGACGGCGAGGTCCTTGATGGCATTGCCCTTGGAGTCGACAACAGCCAAGCTGACATCCCAGCTGTCGATGTCGACAATCTTGCCGCTCGGCTTGGGCTTGATGCCGTTGTTGATGAGCTTGCTGGCGCCAGGGGGGAGATCAGGCAGAGTGAAGTTGTTCATGAAGCCCTTCGCCTTGATGAGCTTGGGCGCACACTCGACAAAATCATGGTCGCCATTGGTCTTGAGCGACTGGACGTCCTCCCACTCGATCTTGCCCAGCTGCTCCTTGAGACGGTTGTAGTCATCCAGGATCTGCGTCTCTTCCTTGCCGACCTCGACGAGACCGTAGTCATTCTTCTCCTGCGTCCACTCGTAGACAACCCCTCCCGAGAAGACATTGTACATGTCCTCGCCGTAGATGGACTGGGTCTCGTGCCAGTAACGGTCGGGAGTCTCGTTGCAGCCGTATTCGCTGAAGAAGACGGGGATCGGCGTGTCTTTCAGGCCCTCAACGAGGTCGACAAAGGTGGAAGACTCGAACGTGGCTTTATCGCCGCACCAGCTGTACGAGTTCAAGGCGAAGAAATCGGCGCGGCTCATGTCGTCCTCCTCGCCGTCCAGAGCGCAGGCAACGTAGTTGTAGGTATCCCAGAGGACATCACGGACATCGGCGGCGGAGTATCCGACGGGGATCTGACGGTCGATGTTGTTCTTGATGTAGTTCTTCAAATCCCGGGTAATAGCGCGCATATACGGGGGAACAAACTCCGCGGACGGAAGGTCGTTGATGATCTCGTTACCGGAAAAGAAGAGCAGAGTGTTGGGGTAGTTGGAAAATGCCTCGACAATGGCAAATGTGCGGTTGAGGTACTCGGCAAAGTAGCTGGTCCATGGCTCGAAGGACGTGATGGCCTCTCCGGGGAGAGGAGAGTTGACGTCAATCATCATGTACATACCAGCCTGGGGGGGTGAATGAGGTTAGCTGCCACTATACTAGCAGTCGAATCTACACCCCATCTGGACGGAAACAGAACCTACAGCATTGAAGATGCTAGCGCACTCGTCGTGGTTGATATCAGGGTCCAGGTTGTAAACACGGATAGCATTGACACCGAGCACTTGCATGAGAGCAGCATCACGCAAGCACTGCTCCTTGTGACTCAGAGGGTCCTCGCCCGACTTGGGGTTGTACCCGGCACTGCCCCCAGGCTGGTAGGCCATTCCAACGATCTGGAGGGCATTGCCGTCATCATCGACGAAGCGTCTTCCGTCGATCTTGAGAGGCTTGAGTGCCGCGACAGCCGTGGCACAGAGCGCCACAAGGGCAGACTGGATCTGAAAGAGATATCATGTGAGCTTTTGTTCGTTCAATCATGGTGAAGATTGTAACCAATGGATGGAGGCAACCCGGGAGGTGATGTGGCGTCGATGCTGTGCCGCTCGCCCCACGTGGTGAAAGTCGATCGCAGTGCAAGGAAGCGGCAGAGGGATGGGAATAAACCTACGAGCATGGCGCAGGCGATATATTGGGTACAGCCTGGATTAAGATATGGTTCGAGTTTCGCGATCGGCGAGTCGTGAATGCTCTTGCTGGGAGTAGCGAGTAGACAACGGAGAGGTGCTTGAAATCGGGATGCAGGTCGTAAGGAGAACTGCCAGTTGTAGAACACGCTCAGGAAGGGGTAGAAGGAAAACGAGCTGCAGCGGCGCAAATGGCCTATAAAGAGCGACAAGAAGGTAATGCAACGTGAGACGCAACCACCGACGGACCAGAAAGAGCGTGCTGAAGAGAAGAACGGGTGTCTTGGGGGGGGAAAGGACAAAGGGCGGACCGAATCTGAAGGCGAAGCGGCAAGCTTAAAGGCGCGGGCCACGAGCGACCGGACAGCCAGGGTCGCTCTCTCCTGCCCTGGGCGCTCAAACTGACGCAGCTTCAAATAAGGTAGGCGCATTGGTTGCAACTGACCCGGCCAGCGCTACCATTGGATCACGGAACTCATGGCGCTGTTGCACCTGCGTTAGCGCGGCTTGCATGGGCTCGGGTGCCTGTGGGGTCCTCGCTACTAGGTACTACCTATCTGGCGAGTGGAAGGCTAATAAAACTCTACGGACAGGTACGGATGCCAGACACTCATTTCCCTCTGATCTGACGATACCCTCGCCAGAAACCACCGCGCAGCCATCAATTTATGCCCCACCCACCAAAACCCGACAGACCAGCGAACACATAGCACCTAGACATTCAGACTCGACTTCGAGATTACTACTTGTAGTACTGCCGTACCAACGCGCAAACTACGCATCTGCTACGTTTAGTACCTACCACAGAATCGGCGTATATTCCTCGCACACGAGGGCAATCTCGACTGCCAAGACGCCTTCACCGATCCTTGATACGACCCCAGACCCCCTATTCTCGCGGTGCCACACAGCCGCGACTGTCATCAAACTGCCAGACTGTGGAGTCCGTGAACGTGTCACCAACACCGAAGGCAGTTATTATGTACCCCGAGTGTTTGACTTCTCGTGTATTTCCAGACATGGGACGGCAGATTTCATGGATCACAACATCCACGTACATCCGCTGTTTGTGCTGCGCTATGTGCCTGCGAGCCAGACATTCTCAAGGTGGGGACTAACTAACCTTCGTGGTGAGGATTCCCGGCTTGGAGGCCGCCTGCCAACGTGAGCCCGTGCCAAGCCAAGACCACTGCCAAGTGAGCCGTCCACGATACCAACACTCCAACCCGCGTCGGTTCGATGCTCCTTCATCGTGGGAATAACTAACATCCGTAGGACATCCCTCCAGCCGGCCTGTCTGGTCACGAGGCTCCTGGGATACGAAACTCAGTCAGCCCTATCAAATCTCTTAGATGCTCGTCATAGATTAACATTAGATGAACCAGCTAGATGTCAGTCTGTGAGGAAACTTTGGCACACTCTCCAATTGATGCCTCCCATTGCCCAGGAGCGTTTGGACTGGGTGACCGACGCGAAACCTACCCTACACCCGGATACATGGTCCACGATACCGATACAGGTACCTGATGAATATGGTGCACGCGCATATAGACGACCCATTTGTTCGATTTAGCGGGTGTCAAAATTCCACGTCTCTTTTTTACCAGTACCTATGGACAGAGAAATTTGCTGTTCATGTTACCACCACCAGCTGCTCATTGATCTCGGCCAGGATGAACAAGAGGACAGCAAACATCCCTGCGCCACCGGAGAAGCATCCCGACATATTTATCCGCATCTACACATTATATCGAATCTCATCGCGACCATGCCAAGTAATGGCGATCCAACACATCCCGTAGCTACAAGAGCCATGTATATCGTATTTAAACGGCCACGATTGTGGCGTTCGGGGTGCAGCAAAGATCCACAAGATTAGATACACGGCCTACTCCACACAAGGACGCTGTGCTTGTGGGGTCCCTTCACCGCCTGCCATTTCCATCACCCCGCCCGTCAAAAAAAGGAAGGGAGGTCCCGCCCAACCACTACCCACACTTTGTCACTTGCGCACGGCGAGATTTGACAGCTGCCCTCCAAGTCACGACGACCCCCTCCATGAGTTTTCGCTTCTTATCCTCGACCTCCCTCGCTCCTCGTATAGTCTTCCCAGTCCGTCAGCAGACTTCCAGACTCCGCCTCTTCAGCATCATGGCCGCTCGTACGTCCCACCGCATCTCCGACCAGCACCACCCCTCAGGGTTGCCTACCGCGCACCAACCCCCTTCCTGACCATGTTAAACCGTCCGACTTACAATCGTCCCCCGCGCAAACGAACAGCTCCCCCCGATCCTCGCCCCATAGTCATCTCCGGCCCCTCGGGCGTCGGCAAGGGCACCCTATACACCCGCCTCCGCGAGAACCACCCGGGCTGCTTCGCCTTCTCCGTCTCCCACACGTCCCGCAAGCCCCGCGCGGGCGAGCAGCACGGGGTCGACTACCACTACGTGTCGATGGAGGAGTTCGAGGACCTCATCGCCAAGGACAGCTTCATCGAGCACGCCAAGTTCGGCGACAACCGCTACGGCACCAGCAAGATGACGATCGAGGAGCAGTCCAAGAAGGGACAGGTCGTCCTGCTTGACATTGAGATGGAGGTAAGAGAGCCCCACCCCCCAAGCGCGGAGGGAAGCGATCTGGTTACTCAAAATAATTCCGAAAACAGGGTGTCAAGCAGATGAAGAAATCTGGCATCAAAGCCCGCTACATCTTCATCGCGCCGCCGTCTCTCGAGGCCCTCGAGGCCCGACTACGCGGCCGCGGCACCGAGAACGAAGAGAGCATTCAGAAGAGGCTCGCGCAAGCAAAGAACGAACTCGAGTACTCTAAGACCCCCGGCGTCCACGATATCATCATCCTCAACGACGATCTGGACACCGCCTACAAGCAACTGGAGGAGTTCGTGTACAAGGCGCCTGAGGATCAATAATCGCGCGGGGGAGCCGTCTTAGGAGTACTTTCCTACTTGGTTTAGATTTCAGATGAGCGTTCACGATATTACGTACTAGAGCAGAAAGAGCGACAGGCGCAATGATAGGTTACAATTGACGGCTGGCGATACCATCAGTCCTGGCTACCGGTAGTCTGCCGCTTTACTGGATCGATAAATCAAAGCTTCGCGGTGTATCAGAGGGTAGTTGATATGATTAAAGCGTAAAATTGCTAGAATAGCTCTTTGGGGTAATACTAAAGACAAAGTAAAAGATATCCTCTTCGGAGGCGTCCAACTGGGTAGAAAATTGAAGGAACACAGGAACGCCCAAGCCGAGACAATACTGGGTTAAAAAAAGACATGTATCCATCAGGAACAGTACCGTCTTCTCCCCTTTTATTTCCAATGGCCGCTCCTGCCATCACTTCGGCTCCCACATTAGCAAAAATCGGAAAGTTGCTCCATTGTTAGCGCCAGACCAGCTCATTTTCGTACGGTAGCCTTTCATTGCCTGACCAGCCTACCATCTCTCGCAGCACACACTGGTCCGGGCGAGATCCAAAGGCCGTGACGATTTGCAAACCCCGCCGCTCTCAAGATGCCCCTTGCTTCTTGGCCTGCTCAAGACAAGGACCATCAATGGTACGATTTAGTAGCCGTTCATGGTCACCCGTTGAGAGTTGCGGCTAAGCTCCCGGTCGGCCGCAGGGCTGATAGGGCGGCTACCGCCACCGCCGCCGTGGGCACTGCTCTCCTTGAGGGCCAGCAGCTGCTTGGCGCGGAAGGTCTCGTAGTGAGTCTGCGAGGTGGTCTCGATGAGGTCCTGGAGGTGGGTGCGGAGCAGGAAGTCCCGGAGGTAGATGAACTCGCAGTGCTTCTCGTCCTCGACGTTGATAACGCCCCACCTGTTCTGGCGACCACGGACCTGCTTGCCGTCGACAATGATGTTCTTCTCCGAGCCGACAACGGCGAAGGGGACGAGGCTCTGCTCAAAAATTAGGCTTTGCGTTTGCAGCTCACCGCTGGATTTCACATACCTTAATCTTGCCGTTCAGGGCGCGCTCCTCATCGTCGAACTCCTCGTTATCGTAGGGAAACATCTTGAGGTTGTGGAAGGCAAACTCCTCCTTGATGCGCTCCTTGAACTCCTGACGTTCCTCCACAGTCAGGGTGTCGGCCTTGGCAATGACAGGGACAACGTTGACCACATCGGACAGCTTCTTCAGGACCACAATGTCGATGGGCTTGAGCGAGTGGCCGGAAGGCTGGATGAAGAAGAGGCAGCAGTGGATGCGAGTGTCCTGGATGTACCGCTCTCGTTGGGCGGTGAGCTCCTTTCGCAGGTAGGCGGAGTGCTGATCTTTGATGTACTTGACGATAGGGTCCCAGCAGCGGTCGTTGTTGACCAGGTCGCCATAGCCGGGAGTGTCGACAATGTTGAGCCGCAGGCGGACACCGTTCTCCTCAATGATGTGGGAAGCGGCCTGGATCTCGGTGGTGGACCGGATGGGCTCATCGGGCTCCATGCGCCCCTTGGAGTCGATCAGGTGCGAGGCGAAGATGGTGTTGATGAGGGTCGACTTTCCGAGACCAGTCTGGCCTGAATTGGATGACCACGGTCAGCAGATGGCCCCGTCTAGGCGTTCCGAGTGCCTATGGGGGTAGCAAGCGGAGCCTGCACGATGGGCGCGGTTAGGGAGGACGGGTCGGACATACCAACGCAGATGACATTGAACTGGAAACCACGCTTCAGGAGCTTGCGCTCAATCTGAGACGTGATGCTGTCGAAACCGACATGGCTGTTGGGGTAGATGGTGGTAGGGGGAACGGTCGCCATCTTGTCGTCGTGGTCAAGGGAGCTTGGGGACGAGGTGGAGGTGGTACGGCGTGGAATCTGACGACTACCTCTTCAAGAAGAGAGTCCGGGACAGGCTCGAGCAGACTGAGGAGCGCACGCCTGTGTAAATTGCGCGCGAATAACAGACAGCAAGGAGCTGGAGTCGAGGTCAAGCGAAGGCTTCAGGTTGAGATGGAGAGCGGAGTGACAACTGGAAGACGAGCCCGGGTCAAGCAGCAGGCACTTCACAGGAGAACCGGCAACTTTTTTGGGCCCCTTCTCCCGCGTCTGCTCACTGGGCCACTGCAGCAATTTCAGTTGATGGGGGAAGTGCAGGGACCAAGAAAGGGGGGAGCGACAGGGGTAAGGCTGCCGTTGAGGGGTGCCATTGGCCAGAGTGGTGTCCGTGCGCTCCCGACCTCTGATTGGCTCACCGGCACATTGGATGTCTCTCGGCGTTGAGAAAGACTTTTGATTCTGACAGAGCACAGAGTCTACGGACTACTCGTACGCGAAACTCGTCATCTCGAGCTCCAAGAGCTGCCCAGTCGACAGGAAGCTCATCCCAATCCGCGGGACCCCGCAACCTCCGTCCGCCCGACGCCGACTTACTTCTTCTGTTTCCTCTCTCTTGGGGGTTCCTCTTCGACCGGCTCAGATTGGCGCATCCCTCTCAGCGCGTCCCGCCCACCCACGATCGAACATCTCGCTCTCCCCCAACCACCACCATGGCTGCAGTCGCTGCTCCCCTTCTCCCTCGGCTCGTCGTCCCCGGTTTCCCCTCCATCTCGCGCTGGGCGACATCGTACACCTCCCGATACGCAGTACCCTTCCTTCCTGCGCTCTCCATCGCGCTGCCCGGCATCAGCCTCAACATCCCCGGGCTCCTAGGTGACATCTGGGAAGGCATCCTGCGAGCCGTGCCGAAGAACAAGACGTCGCACTCGCGCAAGAGGCACAGGCAGATGGCGGGCAAGGCGCTCAAGGACGTGAACCACCTGTGCAGATGTCCCGGATGCGGCGCTATCAAGCGGACACACCGGCTGTGTCAAAACTGCCTCGAAGGTTTGTCACACCCAGTCAGAGACAGCATTCTCTGCTGCACGTACTGACGCTGCCTTTACAGACTTTAGGAGGATATGGCGCCAGGATTCTGGTGGGGCGCCGCCGCTGGCCTAAGAAAAGAAGGAACCTGTACGATTTTGTTCACATCCTAGGGTCGTCCGTCTCGTTCTTGGGAATGGAAATTTGTATTGGTCTCCGGGGACGGTGCATAGAGCTGGCGTTGGGATTGTGTTTTACCTGTACAACAAGAACAACAACTACTATGGTAGTACCTACAAGATTTATCCATTGGCATGTGTCACATACATATTACGCTGCCGCGCTTCTTTACAATGGCCGGGTTGTCGTACGTATTGATCCATGCATGCCCAGGCTGATATCTGACGTCTCCAAAGTACCAGTCAATACGAGTAAATCACATGCAGATGTTTCAAGGGCAATACCAGAGTAAGAGGATGGAATATAGGAACTGAAATACCTACGAGGGGATGGCGTTTTCTCGTGACGGCTTGTTGATCGATCGATGACTACTAGTACCCAGTAGTCACGAACCTCGTGATCGCCTACATGCCGTCATTCAGCTCGTGATGATGTGTGTACTCTCTATTTTAGTTAAAGTTCTCTCGAGCTCTCTCATGTTTATAAGCCTTAAACAATTCAAGTAACTATATTAAGGATGGTAATGGCCTTTTAAATAAAATTCAAAAACACATCGATTGAAAATAACAATAAAAGTTCAACCTTGAGGTTCATAGGAAATAGTTCTTTAGCGCCTTTTAAAGTTCACACGTTACGACCTGAACGACGACGATATGTAGACGATCACCACGGCGAGTCGTTATGGGAAAACGCCATCCCCTCGTAGGTAGGAAGTATCCAGTTTCTTCCTACCTTGGGCCATGTGAAATTGCCCTTGTAACTTGGGCAAGTACTACCAGGTAGGTAGTAGTACTTTAGGTAGTAGAATATCTGTACCCGTTCTGCTCGGCACCTTCCCAGGGTCGTTTGCGAGTATTTCATCATCAAAGTCGCCGGAACCCCACCCAACGTCAATCCCTGTGCTCCAAGTTCTTCCACCACAGCATTATACCTGCACCAACAGATTCATGGCTGTTCAGAATGGTAGGTGCCTTGAAACCCGCAGGCAATGGCAACCACGCTCATTATTTTTCCAGTCAAAGCAATATTTGACCGCCCACACTGTGGACAACGGTAGGCCATCGAACCTCATACCCCGCGCCATCCTCATAAAGAGCTTCTGACTGATCATCACAGCTCACATCACTGACATCTTCGCCCTGGCGACAACACCAAGAGCCGTCCTCTCAGGCAGCGGCTCGTCCACAATTCATGTTCATGACACCACCGACCCGTCCTTCCCGCTCAAGCAGTCCATCTCAGACGCCCATAAGCTAGGCACCCACCACATCGCGGCCTCTAGGGACGGCCGCGTGGCCGCCAGCGCAGGGTTTGGCGGCGAGGTGAAGATCTGGAGGCTGAACGGAGACACGGGAGAATGGAGCCTCAGCGGGGAGGTCGCCACCTCGTCTAACAAACCCGGCGAGGCGTGGGCGCTGGCGCTGAGCGAGGATGGTGGCTACCTGGCCGCCACGACAAATGACGGCAGGGTCAACGTGTGGAATATTGCGAGTGAAGGCAACCCGAAGATCCAAGAGTACGAGACGGGTAGCCCAGGCTCCGGCAGTTTTGGCTTGTGCGTCGACCTGAGCCGGGACGGCCAGTACACGGCCAGTGGACATCAGGACGGAGCCGTCTACATCTTCAACAACTCGACAGGCCGGATCCTGTTTTCTCTATCGGGTAAATCTTGCGGGTTTAGCGCCCCATCTCTACGGTGAGCGTGGCTAACATCATGCAGGCCTGGCAAAGCCTGTCCGCTCCGTTGCATTCTCGCCCGGCAACAGCAGACTAGCCGCAGCAGGCGACGCCGGAATCATCGCGCTCTACGACATGAAACACGGCGAGCACGTCGGCAACTTGACCGGCCACGCCTCCTGGATCATGGCGGTGGACTGGAGCGACACGGGCGAATTCCTCCTCAGTGGGTCCATGGACGGTAAGGTCAAGGTCTGGTCCATCGAGCGCAACGCCTGTGTGGCTACGCATAGCGAGACGGACAAGGCCCTCTGGGCGGCCAAGTGGCTTCCCAAGACGGGCAAGAGCGAGATGTTCTGCACGGCCGGGTCGAACAGGAGTCTTGCGTTCTATCGGGAGGCCACTGGAGCTTAGGCGGCAAGCAACGTAGCAGATGAGTGACGCAAGCCGATTCTTAATTAGGCCTATATTCCATGGTCGGTGGAAACAGCGCAAATTATAGATAGATGTGAATTCCAGCGTGAGTGTTTGCTTCCGTGGAGTTCCGTTCCCAACCTGAAGTGATGGGTCCTGTCAGGTGGCGCGTCCAGGAGGGTTGTCCGAGGCAAGCTCACGTGATAGCGCTCCAGGATCGCGTTGCCCCGCCAAAGTTCAGCTCGTCCTGCGCCCGTCATCTCGGCTACCTACCCGGAACACTCACTGTTGCCATCCAACCTCGAGCAATCTCGAGTGCTGTTTGACCGTTTTCGAGCATTTTCAGAGTACCTGAGCCCCACGACTACCTACTTCTGTGTCATTGTTAGGCAATTGTCCACTCCTCCTACAATTTCGGTCCGACATCATCCTACAGCTTTACTCAGCAAAACGGCCGCCCTACTAGCACCGTGCGATCCAAAATGCCTACCACAAGACGCTCCGCTGGCAGCGCTCGCGGCCACACAAGCCTAACCAAGGGACAATCGACCCTTAGCTTCCACAGTAAAGTCACCAAGAACGTGACAAATGACGCCAAGAAGGCTGTCGCCTCGCCGCCGGCCTCGAAGGTCGAGTTGCCGACCGAGGAGTCAGTCGAGGAGGATGAGGTGGATGACGTAGTCGAACCCGACGCCAAGGAGGATTCAGATGAGGAGGCCGAGGTGGAAGAACCCGTGGTTCCTGAGGTTCCCGAGAAGACCGAGTCGGAGCTCAGGGCCGAGAAGGTCACGGATGCTCAGATCGACAATTACTGGAAGGCAATCGAGAAGCAGCGGATATCACCGCAGGTTCACCAAGAGGGGGTGACGACCCACGAAAAGATTCTACGATATTTCGACTTGAGCTCGCATTACGGGGTAAGTCGCACGCCGCATTCCCCTGAGGGGACACTCTTATGCTGATGACGGTCACTCCCCGCAGCCTTGTATTGGTATGACTAGGCTCAGGCGCTGGCAGCGTGCTGAGCGCCTCGGCCTGAACCCTCCTATCGAGGTCCTCGCCGTCCTTTTGAGGGAGGACAAGAAACCGAACAAGGATTTCCAGACTGCGCATATGGAAAAGATAATGAGCTCTCTCGCGGTCGGGGCGGTGGTCTAAGTGTTCGGGCATTGGCTGTACGGTTGTACCATGGGATGCGGATGACTTTGCGGCGTATCTGGATGGTGTCTTTGTGGGTTGCTGACAGTTGAGCGGGTCTTCCCAACGGTGCGTGCTCAATTGAGCAGCGCTTTATTTTATCTATCCTGGAATGCTCCGTCTGGATTCAATGTCGTGATCTGAAGTTCAGGACCTGCCCGAGCTTGTCTGAAGACTTAATACCAGATGCTCCTTGTCCGGTGGTGGGGGAGCGTCTCCTTGCCGGTCTTTTCCATCTCTTTCATTGTGTCGTACAGGAAGAAGTCGATCAGGATGGCGTTGATCCTGGTATCGGGGTGCTGTCTCTTGATCTCTCTCCGGATCAGCTCAACACACCAGATGCTACATGCTGTCGAAACCTGGTTAGCCAGGTTCCCCATCTCAACCGCCCGATATACCGGCTTCTTCACTTACCTCGAAGCTGCATCTCCCATCGGCCTCCGCTCTCCAGCAGCTGCCTGTCCTTGATGGCCGCGGCCACCGTTGGGCTGCAGTAGAGGGGCCCCATGGATATGAGGATCTGGGGTATGCGGTAGTCGGCAAACATGGTGATCTTGTCAATGTCGTAGAAATAGCCGTAGGACTCGCCATCAAAGCAGGCCCACAGGTCGGCCACGAATATCTGGGCGCGCTTGAGGAAGCGGACGGGCTTGGCACGGCCCTCGTACATGTGCTCGTCGCGGAAGCACGAGAAGTCTTGTGCGAGGGTGTTGACGAGGCGGGCTGCTGAGCCTTTGGCCGAGGAGACCAAGTTGACAACGGAGCTGCCGTACCGCTGTCCAACGTGTCAGGTGGAATACCGGAAGAGGAGATGGGAAGAAAGACCTACCTCGTAGAGAACTTGGCTAGCTTCCTGAAGGCAATCTAGACGCTCCTTAATCATGGGCATTTCCTCCTCTGTGGCAGATCGGAAGATGTACCTCATCGTATCAAGATTGCACCTGTCCTCGTCTTGCCAGTAGCTCGGGTCCGTGATGGGTATGCCTACAAAACACATGTCAGAAGAGTGGCATGGCAGAGACTGGGGAATCCGGGGGGAGTTCATGCACCGACCCTCCTCCAGAGCTCGTTGCAGAGAAGCGACCAAGCTCCAGTACCCCGTCCACAGCTGGCCCTTGTACTCGACGGCAAAGCGCTCATCGTCTGGTAGGTCTGACCAGAACGAGAAGTTGAGGAGATCCATCGTGAATATGAAGGCAACGGTGCTCTCATCCCTGGTCTTGGGATGCAACATGTGCTCCGACCAGGTGGACGTTGAGTATCCCTTCTCCTGCATCTTGAGGTAGATGGTCTCGGCGGCGTTCTTGGAGGCGCGCATGTCGAGGGCCACATCGATACAGTTGTCGTAGACATACTCGCAGCCCTCGAGGACGCCCGTCTCGGGCTCCTCCTCTACGGCGGGTTTGCCCTGCAGTTGCTGGCGGAGCAGCTCCAGGAGTTCGGGGTCTGCCTCATCGTCTGACATGGCGCGGAGCGGTAACAGATCACGGGCTTCGCAGTTATACGCTGAGATGATAACAATGATATTGGGGCTCAACGGGGTTGGCACACGGTACAACGACTTGTCCTCGCAACTTCAATTGTTGAAGCGTGGGTGGTTCAGGGGAAAGGGGGGGTTTGTGACGTGATGCAGGAGAGCGACTGGGGGGAAGAGATGAACTTGTGTGAAAATGAAAATCAGTCGTGGGGCCAATCTGGGAGTTGGCGTCTTCACCACAGATACTGTACTAGGTACTAAACAAAGTACGTAGCAGATCCCCCGAGGAGCGAGCAAATTGCTCAGTGTGCTGCTCTTTCCTGGCGACAGACATGATGTCTGTTGCCTTTGAGCGATGCGTTCAGGTTACAGTGATGTGGTGTTTTGACTTTGCAATTCTCAGTTGGTACCTACCTGTAGGTATGCACCACCAACAGCGGGCGCGGCTGACCCTGCATTCACCCGGAGTTCGCCTTGCTTCACCTTCCCAGGCTCCTCCCTCCCACCGCAGCGTCCACTGGTTCAGTGCTGAATCGATAAGGCCCGACAGCTTACCTATACTAGTAACTTAGGTACAGTAGGTACGCTAGGACTACACAACCAATCAGGTGCTTCAAAGCCAGCACTAATGCCCTGTATCGTAGGACCACAGAGGTAGGTAGGTACTGGTACCTACTTAGTAGGCCTGCACAGTGACCCCTGCTGCCGCTGATCTGATCCCATTGGTCGCATCCTGCCTTTCTTCGCATTCACTTCACTTCCACACCACCTCGTCGCAGCTTCACTGCGGAAGTCACTTTCGAGTCACTCAACTCCAGATCCAAGGATCTCTCTGCACCTTCTCCCCCTTCGCAACCTCGACCAACCGCTGCACCTCCGACACCTCGACCCGCGATACACGGGGCATACACCCACCACTCCGAGCGCTGTCGAGCGGTGACAACGGCGATGGAGGATAAGAGCGCCAACGCGGGTACCGAAGTGCCAGCGCCGGCGGCCGCTGAAGCTCCTGCGCCCTCGCATCTGGAGAAACAGGAACAGCATCAAAACGCCCAGGAGCAACCGCAACAACCACCGCAGCCTACACAGCAACAGTCGACGCAGAGACAGCCGCCCCAGGAGCAGGTGGCCCCCACCAAATCGACGCCGCAGCGTCGTCCCCAGGTCACGCCGCGCGACAGGTTCAATCACCAGTCGCTTGGTGTATCCCTTAACTCCAATGTCAAGCAGGTACGTTTTCCCGGTCGATCAGCCGGCCTGCCGCCAAACTTTCGCGGTTTGTGTCACAAAGCCTTGGGTACTATAGTAGTACTTAAGTACTGTGCACAACCCTACCTGGGGATAAGCTAACAGAGGCTCACAGGCTCGTGTACTCATGGTTGGCGCGGGCGGTATCGGCTGCGAATTGTTAAAGAACCTCGTCCTCACCGGCTTTGGGGAGATCCACGTCGTCGACCTCGATACCATCGACCTGTCGAACCTAAACCGCCAATTCCTCTTCGGACACGAACACATCAAGAAGTCCAAGGCCTTGGTGGCCAAGGACGCAGCGCAAAAGTTCAACCCGAATGTGCGGATTGTGGCCCACCATGCCAACATCAAGGATGCACAGTTCAGCGTGTCGTGGTTCCGGGGGTTCAGAGTAGTCTTTAATGCCCTAGACAACCTGGAAGCACGCCGACACGTGAACAGGATGTGTCTAGCGGCGGACGTGCCACTGGTGGAAAGTGGCACAACGGGCTTCAATGGTCAGGTCCAGGTCATAAAGAAGGGCGTCACGGCGTGTTACGATTGCACCCCGAAGGAGGCGCCCAAGTCATTCCCCGTCTGCACCATCCGAAGCACCCCCAGTCAGCCGATTCACTGCATCGTCTGGGCCAAGAGTTATCTTCTCAAGTCAGTCACATCCGCATTTCATCCTGCACTGCCTCGCTGACGTCTTCTAGTGAGATTTTTGGTACTAGCGAGGATCAGGCCGTCTTCGATCACTCAGAGGACGCCGAGAATGGTAAGCTCTTTCTGCCCCTGATCATACCCCTATGACTAATGCCATGGTAGCGAGCGAGATCGAGGAATTGCGGCGGGAGTCACAAGCTCTTAAGAAGATTCGTGAAGCCGTCGGCACGCCCGAATTCCCCAGGATGCTGTTTGATAAAGTATTCAATGCCGACATTGAGAGGCTGCGTTCCGTGGAGGACATGTGGAAATCACGGCGTGCACCGGAGCCACTAAAGTACGAGACGCTCATGGATCAGGCCAAAGATGCCACCGCGGCCAAGTCGAGTGTCCTCGCTAACGACCAAAACGTCTGGTCGCTGGAGGAGAGTCTCGTCGTCTTTAATGACAGTCTAGAGCGGCTGAGCAAGCGCTTGCTCGAGCTCAAGAATGCGAAAGAGGAGTCGGCACCAGAGCCGGTCATAACTTTTGACAAGGACGACCAAGACACGCTGGACTTTGTGGCTTCGAGCGCCAATATTCGTTCGACTATCTTTGGCATCGACCGCAAATCGCGCTTCGATATCAAGCAGATGGCCGGAAACATTATTCCGGCAATCGCCACCACCAATGCCATTGTGGCTGGCTTGTGTGTGTTGCAAGCATTCAAGGTCCTGAAGGGAGAGTATTCCGAAGCCAAGGAGGTGAGTAGTTTGATTTCTCGTCGAGCGTATTCTACAAACCCAGCTTCTCACACTCCGTCTAGGTCTTTTTGACACCATTCGCACCCGCGAGGTTACTCGCCCCCGACAGGTCACGGGAACCCAACGCCGCCTGCCCAGTCTGCGGAGTCTTCAACACGGCCGTTACGGTCGACCCGTCACGGACGACTCTTCATGACCTTGTAGATGGCTTGCTACGGAAGCACCTGGGTTTTTCAGAGAAAGACTTTGTACTGAATAACGAGGTTGGGATTCTCTATGATCCGGATGAGACGGATAACCTGCCAAAGAAACTGGTCGAACTTGGTATGTTATTATTATGGATATACTACTAGTAGCGTTACACAGCTGACTTCGAACAGGCATCGGAGATGGCAGCTTTTTGACCGTCATTGACGAAGATGACGAGGATGCATGGGTCAATGTTGTCATCAGCGTCGAGGAAGGGTATGGTTTCCTTGGCCGAGACAGACAAAAACCCCACGGGAAGCTAACAGCATCTAGGTCTTTCGGGGAGGATGAATCACCCTTCCAATCTTCGAGCGCAGAACACCCCGAGATTCCCCGGAAACCCAAGAAAGCTGCGCCGGCCGAGACGAACGGTGCCGCAGACCAAAATGGCGACGATGCTGTCGAAGAAGTTGGAGCGCCCAAGGGCGTCAAGCGAACTCGGCCAGATGATGATGGTGGTCAGCCGTTGAAGAAGGCCAGAATGGCCGAGTCGGCAGGCGACGACATCGTGGTTATCGAGGACGCCGGCGGCGCGATCGTCATCGGCGATGACTGAGCATATTTTGAGCATCGGGGACTAGGGATTTGCATTTACAATGCTCCCTGGTATAAAAATTATTCATGCAGCGCTCAGCCCGCCATCGAGGTTAAGAATACAGTTGTTCGCATAGCCGTTTGAGGCCAGGAAGACGGCAGCGTCGGCAACTTCATCGGCAGTCGCGACCCGACGGAGCGGCGTGTTTTTGAGGTACCTGTCCTTTAACTTTGGCTCGAGAACTGCCAGAGGTGCATTTGTACATTAGCTGTTGTATACGACGAGATGCTGTTTCACGGCGACAGAGGATAAAGGGGGGGGGGGGGGGGNGGGGGGGGGGGGTTGGCAGGGAAAAGGACAAAAGGAGTTGCACAAACTTTCCCACATCGGGCCCTCAACCCAGCCCGGGAGGAGGGCGTTTACGCGGATGGAACGGGGGGCCATTTCGAGGCAGAGAGCAGTGGTGAAGCCTGATGATATACAACATGGATGGTTAGCTTCGGCCATGTGGTGCGGTACCATAGATGATGAGAGCAGAAACTAATAGCTCAGGACACGCATCTCGCTTTGGAACAATGAGAGTCAAGCATGGTTACATACCGATTACACCGGCCTTGGCAGCGGCGTACGCGGCAGCTCCGGCTGCGGGCTTGGTTGCCATTAGGCTTGAGACGTTGATGATGCAGCCTGTTTCCGGGTGAGCATGAGAAGAACATTTGTCATCGCCGTTCCGGGGGCTGCTCGGGGCTCTGGTGTATTACCTCTTTTCTGGATCTGGGCATACTTGCAGGCGAGCATCGTGGCGGTGAGATTGGTGTCGAGCACATTCTTGATATCAGAGTATGAGCTCGACCTGTGGAGCTGATTCTGAGATATTCCCGCGCAGTTGATGAGGATATCGACCGGTCCTACTATTGCGTCCGAATTCTACAACACATGATACCTGTCGTCAGCTGAAACCAATCCTAGTGAAATCTAGCGGACGGTCCGGCCCCCTCCTCACCTCTAGACTACCATCATCGGGGGCAAACGCGCTCTTCAACCCGGCCTGGGACCTCGCATCTACGGCTATAAACCGATGCGCAGAAGGTCTATGGGCGCGTGCATCCGGGGGTGGTTGATACGGCGTGAGCAGCGGCTCGAGCTTGGGACGGGCGTCGACGGCGGTGCGGCCGAGGAGGGATAGGACGGCGCCGTGGGAGGCGAAGGACTTGGCGATGCTGAAGCCGATGGTGCCAGTGGCGCCTATTATTGCGCAGTGTTTCCCGGCGAAGGGGAGGGCCATGGCTGGGTTGGGTTGCCCTGTTGTGGTGGGTATCTTGCTGCGTGTTTAGGTGTGCTCGTGTGCTTCGGACGCATGTACGTGTACTGGAGGCGCCTTCAGCAGTCCAACCACCCGACCCTTGTTGAGATGTCGGGCGGCCTTGGGGCAGTCTCAGGGACCTGCGAATGACGCTGACTTCCCGGTTGCCGAGCGGGTTTGGTGGGGGCCAGATGGTCTTGTAAACCACTAGACCGTCCCTCAGCAGTTAGCACCTACAGTCAGCGGACAAAAGTCCTGCCCCACCAGTGCACAGCTTCAACACGACGTAGTGTGCGGCATATTTATGTCATCAATTTGCAGCTCTAGGGCTTGAATTGAGTTTCCGAGGCCTAAATTCGTACGAGGGCCAGTGGGATGAGCCCCTGTGGCACGAAACTAAGTGCAACGCCAAACAAATCCACGAGAAGGCGCCCGCGCATGTGAACGCTGTCTAACCCTCCCCCCCCCGGTCCAATGTCAATGGCCTCGCTCCTTTGGCTCTGTTGCGTCTTCGAATTTTGCAATCACAATCGCGGCTACGGCGACCTGACGATAGGATAGCGCACCTCGCCCTTTGCCTTCATTTCCCCCTCCCATCTCTGGCGAGGTGGCTCTCAATGTCGACTTCATTCCTGCCCACCTTGGACGACATCACCGACGACAGCACTCCCTGCGGCCGAGAACTAGTACGTCTTACTACTAGTAACTAGCACCCGAACCTTGAGCGCGAAGCTACTCAGTCGCTTCCCCCCGTTATGACGGCCAAAACCGCCAAGGATAGCGGCGATGGCGGCTTGACCACGCGAAACGATGTGCCTCCCACTCCTGCCAGCGACGTCCCTGACGCGGGGCTCAGGAGTCTCAATCACTGTGCGCAACACCCCCCGAAACAACAGCAAACTACATGATGGGACAATTGGGGGGGAGGAAGCGAGGGGATACAGACTGGTTTGCTAATGCCTGCGTCGCGCAGACAAGAGAGCGCTCCCCGGATGGCGGTACCGCGAGCGTCAGAGGGTGCTGCCCCTGATACGATGGGAGACGCCGTACCTCGCCTGGATGCAGGACAAGCTGCGCACGCCGGCCCTCGACAGCTACTTTGCCATCACCGCGAACCTCGGCACGCACACCTTCTTCATGGTTGGCCTGCCCATGCTCTTCTGGTGCGGATATCCGTCGTTTGGAAAGGGGTAGGTGGTCTCAGGGAAACGACCCATTGCGACAATGCGGAATAAGGGAAAAAGGCTGACTCGACTTTTTTTTCTTTCTTTCTTTTTTTGGCTTGTAGATTGGTTCACATCTTGGCCCTCGGCGTCTTCTGGACCGGGTTCGTTAAGGACTTCTACTCGTTACCGCGACCGCTGTCACCTCCTCTCCACCGAATCACCATGTCTGGCTCCGCCGCCCTCGAGTACGGCTTCCCCTCGACCCACAGCGCCAATGCCGTCTCCGTGGCCGTGTACGGGCTCCTGATGCTGCGGGACCCCGACAATACCCTCCCGCCGACGACCAGGTCTGGTCTAGAGATCCTGGCGTACTTTTACGCCGTCTCGATTGTCTTTGGGCGCCTGTACTGCGGCATGCACGGCTTTCTGGATGTGGTCATCGGTTCGATCCTCGGCGCTGCCATCTCGCTGGTCGTGTTCCACTACGGTCCCCCCTTGGACGAGTACATGCATTCGAGTTCGTGGGTGGCGCCCGTCATCGCCGGCCTCATCATTGTCATTCTCGTCAGGATACATCCGGAGCCTGCTGATGACTGTCCGTGCTTCGACGACAGTGTTGCCTTTGCCGGCGTTGTCATTGGGCTCGAGTTTGGCACGTGGACTTACGGCCGGATCCCCGGGGACCCGTGGGTGACGCATGCGCACGCCGACACGACCGTGGACGTTACGCCGCTCGGCCTCGGTGTAAATATTGCCAGGATTGTCATCGGCGTGCTCATCGTGTTCCTGTGGCGCGAGACCATGAAGCCGCTGCTCCTCAAGACCCTGCCGTCCTTGTTCCGGCTGATCGAGAACTCTGGCTTCATCCTTCCCAGGAGATTCTTCACCCCGGCGAGCGAGTACAAATCGGTACCACCCGGCTCGCGGCTGGATACCTTGTTTCCGGAGCCCTCCGACTTCCCGCGCATGGTGGAGAGCATCCGGCACCCGACGACGCGCGGGCGCTCCGTGTCGATCGGTCCGCAGAGCGCGGCGGATGCCTACGAGACGCTGGCGTACAGGGAGAAGCGGAGGCGGGAGAGCATGAGCAGCCACCCGACGCTGCGGACCAAGGCGAGCAACAGGGAGCTCGCGAGCACGAAGGAGGAGGAGGATCACTCGGGCAAGGTCGCCAAGGTGTCCGGGGCGCAAAAGTCGCCGCTTAATCAGTACGAGAGTCAGATGGGCAGGCTGCCGAGCCCGGCCAAAGAGAATGGAGAGACCGAGGTGCGGGGTGGTGGTGGTGGTGGTGATGATGATGTTGATGATGAGATGGACGAGGACGTCATGTTTTCCCAGCTGGTGAAGCCGCGGGTCCGGTACGATGTAGAAGTCGTCACCAAGCTGATTGTGTATGCGGGTGAGTGCTTCCTCCCTCCTCTATGTTGGATGCTGAGTTTTTCCATAGCTAACAGAGTATCCCAGGCATTGCGTGGTTCGCCACGGCACTTATTCCGATTATATTCGAGCTGATAGGACTGGGAACGAATGGGTTGGAGCCAGTATAATAAAAGCTGGTGGCGCCGCCAGCCTGTAGAGGAGAGGGACGGGGCTTTTATCATGATTCGACTGAAGAGATTTGAGAGCTCCGCTTTAGATATTTCTCTGTGCATATATAGGGTTTTAGGGATTTCTTTTTCTTTTTCTATGCGCGCAGAGTAGCCCGTGATTGGCAATAGACAAAGCGAAAAGCGTGGTAGACGAGCGACACCTGCAGAACGTTGGGAATGAGGTTAAAGGAGTTGGAAGCTGAACGACGGTTATTGGCTTGACGAGAGCTGGTAGGGATTTTAATGGAGACGGGTCGTCCCCACGTTCCAACGCGTTTAAGGCGCGTCTCTTGCAGCGTATCGAGGGACCTAACGTTAGATACCTGGTAATTACTATCTTGGTACCTGAGGTGACCAAGACCCTCCAACCTCGAATCATCCACACCCCGCCAATTCACACAGAGGACCTACACGACTTGACCCGTCCACGAGGTTTCTTCTTAGCTGTGCTTTAATCCACCATGTCAGACATTGAGGACGAGATGGATGTCGATGCTCCGGCGCCGTCCCACGACATCACATTCAGCTCCGAGATCAAGCAGGGCAAGCGGAGTGCCGCCAACCTCCCCGTCGAGGCCGAAGACAACCTACCATGGTAACCAAGGTCCTTCCACTCTCGCAAGAGATAGCTCTCGCAAGAGATAGGCCGGCCGTCCCCTTCTAACGCAGCACAGGGTCGAAAAGTACCGACCGGCCACCCTCGCCGACGTGTCGGGCCACCACGACATCCTCTCCACCATCAACAAGTTCGTCGACACAAACCGCCTCCCGCACCTCCTCCTCTACGGCCCGCCGGGGACGGGAAAGACGTCCACCATCCTCGCCCTCGCGCGGCGCATCTACGGCGCGGCCAACATGCGGCAGATGGTGCTCGAGCTCAACGCGTCCGACGACCGCGGCATCGACGTCGTGCGCGAGCAGATCAAGACGTTTGCAAGCACCAAGCAGATCTTCAGCCTGGGCCCCAGCGCCGGCGGTGGCTCGATGGCGGGCTACAAGCTTATCATCCTCGACGAGGCGGACGCCATGACCAACACGGCGCAGATGGCGCTGAGGCGCATCATGGAGAAGTACACGGTCAACACGCGGTTCTGCATCATCGCCAACTATGCGCACAAGCTGAGCCCAGCGCTGCTGAGTCGATGCACGCGGTTCCGGTTCAGTCCCCTCAAGGAGGCGGACATCCGGCAGCTGGTGGACAAGGTGGTGGAGGAGGAGTCGGTCCAGATTGGAAGCGAGGCCGTGGATACGCTGGTGAAGCTGAGCAAGGGAGACATGCGCCGGGCACTAAATGTTCTGCAAGCTTGCCACGCGTCAAGTACGTTCTATATGCGAGCATCCCTCCCCATTTAGGTTTGGGTTTCTAAACTTCGTGGTGCGACTAGGTACACCGCTACGAGCAAAGGGCGAACCCAAGATCCCGGACAGCGAGATCAAGCGCGAGACCATCACCACGGAGACCATCTACAACTGCATCGCGGCGCCGCCGCCGGACGCCATCAAGGAGATCATGTCGACACTGCTGAGCACGTCGGACGTGACGAGCTGCCTCAACACCATCAACTCGCTCAAGGTGGCGCGCGGGCTGGCGCTGGCCGACATCATCACCGCGCTGTCGGAGGAGCTGTCGCGCCTGGACGTCAAGGCCGAGGTTATGATCTCGTGGCTGGATGGGCTGGCTGAGATTGAGCACCGCGTGTCTGGGGGCGGTAGCGAGGCTGTCCAGACGGGTGCGGTGGTGGGGGTGGTGAGACAAGGGGTGGAGCTGATGGGCGAGTGAGGGGACACTGGGATGGGAGTATCTGGAGAATAACCTACGTCGTCAAAACGTCAAAACGTTTCGTGTGGGCGGCGCAACAGTACGTGTTCGTAGACCGGTTTGGAAGGAATTGGGTTGGACGGGAGGTGGCCTCCGGACGTCCCATCGGTCCCGTCCTTAGTAGTACGTACGAGTATGTACCTACCAATCCCCGGAGCGGCGGTACGAGTACTCGTATTGTGGATAACAAGGGCGCCTGATTCAGCATTACGAATGTCCTGGAAAATGCCTACCTAAGCAAGAAACCGTCGGCAACGCGCCATATAGTAATTTAAGCGTTGCATGTTTTCGCGATGGAAGCAGGCATACGGATGGCCAAAGCCGCTAGCTCGCTTCCCCCCCCCGGAGGGTAGTTTCACACACTAATAACACACCTTCTCAATCTCGCTAATTACATCGACCGAAGCAGCGCGGAGCTGCCGGGAGAGCCTCCCCCCGACCCTCGTATACGAACGCGACCCCGGGGCGAGCGACGCCGACACCTTCGCAACATGGTGCCCGCGAGCTTCAAGGATGCCTCAAATGGCCGCGGGCCCAACCCAACGGGCTCCTCGTCCACACCCGCGCCCGTCGTCGCACCGTCCATACGACCCAAGATGACCACCGACACCACATCCGAGGACCACCCCGTCAACATCCCCCACATCCTCCCCCACGAGCGCGTCTTCCCCATCCAGATTGGCAGCGAGCTGTTCCACCTCTCCGGCGCGTCTCTGTCCTCCGATGGTGAGCCTCCCTCCCCTGCCTGTCCTGTCCCTCCTCAACCCTCTCCAGACACCGGGTGGTATATGCTGACTCTCTCTCTCTCTCTCGCCTCGGTGTCCAGCGCCGTCCTACTTCTCCCAGTACTTCCTCTGTCAGATCAAGACGGCCGAGGATAATGGCGAGGACCCCTGCAGCAATGTCAAGACCCTCTACATCGACCGCGATCCTGCCACCTTTCGCGACATTGCCCTCCACCTCCAGGGCTACTACGTAACCCCCTCCGATGGCACACACTTTGTGCGCCTCTTTGCCGACGCCCAGTTCTACACCCGTCCGTCCTTTCTCTCTGTCTCTCTCATATGTCCCCCTCGGCGGTCTTGTGTCACAGGCTAACACCTCGTTTCCCGCGCACCAGTCCCCAAGCTGATATCCCGCCTCTACGAGGAGAGCATCTTCATCTCCATCGGCCACCGCGAGTTCCAGATCCCCCGCGACATCTTCTCCGACCCGGGCAACTCCGTCAACTACTTCACCCTCGGCTTCGCCGCCTTCTTCTCCCGCCAAGACGACCTCTTCCCCGGCCTCAACCGCGACGGCCTCATCCGCCCGCCTCTCATCATCCCCCCGGCCGTCCCCAACCGCAGCGCCGACACCTTCGCCGAGCTCATACGCCTCCTGAGGGGCTACCCCGTGGACATCCGCGACGAGAACCACCGCGCCGAGCTGCTCCGCGACGCGCGCTACTTCCACTTCAAGGGTCTGGAGCAGAGGCTTGTCGCGCACACGCTGTCGTTCAATCAGATCCGCCAGCGCGACGAGATCACCCTGCGCCTGGAGAATGTGCAGAAGAGCGGCATCAGCGTCTCCTGGGACAGCGACGAGCCCAGCGTCGAGGGCAGCGAGCCGAGCGCCGCCTGGGTGAACTACGCACGCCCCTTTGTCGACGACGGGCCCGCCGAGCTCGTCCTCGAGATTGGCGGCGAGATGACCAAGGTCCACTTCCCCGACCCCAACTACGGCAACGGCGGCACCCTCCCCCGCGCCGAGTTCTTCAGGGACACCAAAGCCCGCGTCGCGCGCCTCTTCGAGGTCATCGCCACGAAGCTCAACCTCCCACCCACCACACAGCCGCTGGGTCTGCTCATGGCGTCGGGCGGCGCATCATCACAGCCCGCCACCCCAGGAAACACGCCCCTCAGCGAGGACCTCGTGCGCGTCTCCCTCCCTCCCGAGGCGGCCATCACGCTCGATGGTAGGCCGTATGTCGAGGGCGCTATCGCGGCTTCGCCGACCAGTGATCATCCTGACAACCCGCGCAAGCGCCGTCGCACCGATGAGGCTGCGACATGGATCGTCAAGACGGGTCAGTGGCGGCTACGGATACAGCCGTCCAGGGGCGGCAAGAGCGCCGTCGAGTGCGTGCTCGTGGCGGTAAAGCTGGATGCTGTGAGCTCGGAGCATGGGCGGAATGTTGCCAGGGGGTTCCTCGGAACCTGATGTGCCCCGATTACATGCATGTATTGATGTTCCGGCGGTGTGTGCTTTGTGATGGCGTCAAGGTTAGCTGGGTATAGGAGGGACAGGCGCATTGGACTGGTCGATGGGATTCTTTGAATACTTGTTGTATCATTGCACATCACTACAATGTGATACCCCTGGGTTGAACTCGGTCATCAAATTCAAGGCACATGCAACGTTCCATGAGGGGAGAGAGCATGCCCGATTTCATTATTATCGACAACACGCATCATCTTGCGCTGAAACCTAGTGCATGCAGGGAAGAGGAAAAAGGATTCAGAAACAAAAACGCCATCTTGCGCCTTTCCGCCAAAAAAGAGATTCGTAAGAGTAGGCCGTCGCACAATGCTGAAATCCCACAGACGCGCCTTGCTCGAATGCAGTGCAGAAATGGATGAAAACAAGGGGGGGAGGGCCTGGCTGGACCTCCATGCTATGTCTGGGGTGTCTTGATGGGCCTCGCCCTGCCGCCTGCCATCCTCGCCGTCGGCGCGCTCATATCCCTTCTGTCCTTGCCCTGCACCATCTTCTTGTGTGGTGTCGCCGTGCCGTTGGCGGCGCTGCGTGCCCGACCCCTCCTTTCGCGGATCTTGGCGAGTGCCTGTTCGCGCGTCATGGTCGGCGTGAGTGCTGGGTTCGTCGTGTCGAAACTCGCGTTGCTGCTGTTCGACGGCGTGCGGAGCTTCTCGCTGAGCGACGAGGACGACTCGCGGTCGTCGCGGATGGGTACGGTGGTCGTCACCGTCGTATACAGAGTCGCCGAGGTGTGTGGACGTGGCTCGAGGGATTCCCGAGGTTCAAATTCGTAGTGTTCGTTCTTCTCTTCGCTCTGGTCGCGGTGATCCACATCACTGCCGTGAGCATCGGTCGCGTCAGGCACCATTGGGATCCTTGGGACAGGAGCTTGGTGAGCATCAGCGTGTGGTGCGTTGAGGAGCGACAGGAGAGAAGTCCGCTGGTGGCCCAGGAGGGCGTAGGCGGGAGGTTCGACAGAGGGAGTTCTTGCGTACATTCGAAGATCTTGTTCAGGCTCGGGCTCGGGCTCAAGCTCAGGCTCAGGCTCAGGCTCGGGTTCAGGTTCAGGTTCAGGGCCTACCTCTACCTCGGGCTCCGACTCTTGTTTGAACTCGGTGTCGATAGGCGATGGGTGCTCCTGATCCTCTGTGATGGCGACGTCGGCGCTGACAACTCTGGCTTGCTCGTGGGCTTCAAGAGCCTCGGCCTCTTGCTCGGAGACGGTGCGGAATATGCCCTCCTTGGGACAGAAGATGGTGCTCCGCCGAGGCCCCTTCTTGGATACAGGCGGCGCTAGCTCCGGTACTGGTTGCCTCTCCGGAAATTCTAGGCTGGCGCTGATGTCTTGCATCGCCTCATCTTCAGGAGCAGGTGACTCTTTGTGGACAGGGGCGCGCTCTTCGGCAGGCTCCTGAGAAGACTCGTCAGAAGGCTCTCCGGCGGCGGGTTGCTCTACCACAGCGGGGACGGAAACACCGGCATCTTTGGGAGATGACTCCCTGCCACGGCGTTGAGACGACCCAAGGTGTGCCCGTGACCTTGGCCTGCCGTGAGGGCCACACGCCATCTGGCACTCGGCTTCCAGGAATTCGACCCTCTCCAGCGCGCGGTCAGCCCGCTGCTTCTCCCATTGGACCCGGTCATTAAGCTCCTCAATCTCCAGCTCCGCCGCAACGGACGAGTCAATCTCCATAGTCGACAGGGAGTACCGCGGCTCCTGGTGGTAGCCGCTAACCTTCCTCTTCTTCGGACCCTTCTTCGGCGGCGAGGCGAACTCGTCGTGGGGATCCAGCGGCCGAGGGAGGGGGATACGTCCCTCGGCAGCAATGCGCGCCACTTCCTCGTTCTTGGCGGCCGTCTTGAAGGCATCGCGCTCCTGCTCGACCACCTTAATCCGAGCCAGCGCCTCTTCGAGCTGCTCCTGTACGCCCACAATCTTGTATCGGGCTTCGAAGGCTTCCTGCTCGCGTGCGCGGCTGCGTTCCTTTTCGCGCTCGAGGCTCTCTTCCAGGATTTTGACGGCGGTGCGGGTGGTCTTCAGCTCTTCTTGGAGCTTGACGTTTGAGGACTGTGTCTTGAATGTCTCCTTCCGCACTCGGCGGATCTCCTTCTCCCATAGTGCCTGAGTGTGTGCGTGTGTCTCCTTGGCTCGGCCGTAGTTTTCCTAGACGCGGACAAGTCAGCACCATGCATTGTAATGTAATCCTCTCAGAAAAAAAAAACTTGAGCAGATAAAGAACTTACCATGACGGTCTCCAGCCTCTCACCCACGCGACGCTCGCGCTCTTTGCCCTCCTCGACGGCCTTGCGCAGGCTCCTGAGCTCATCCCTGGCCCTCCGCAGTTCCACCTCGGCCTCCTCCCGACCGAGCATGGCGCGCTTCAGGGCGGCATCGGCTGTCTTGCGTTCGAGCTGCTTGGTCTGCATGGATATGCTCATGCTGTTGAACTGGCTGATCTTATCATGCACGGAGCTTGTCGAGTCCCGTTGCTGGTTCACGCGCTCCTTTGTGGCAGCCTGGAGGGGCCCGCCGGCCGGCGAGCCCGGCTGGCTGAAGTCTGGGTCCATTGGAGTGTCTTCCTTTTTTTTATCGTCTGGCCCGAAGCGCGGTAGGATGCGTAAAATTCGTGCTGCTGGTGTTTGCGCGTCCTTGCTGATTAGCAATGGTGATGCCAGAAGTTTGGGGGAGACTGCCGTGGGTGGTGGAGCAGATCGATAAGTGTTTACGGCGAAGCTTGCGAACGAGTGTTTGCTTGCGGGTGCGACGTCGTTGCTGCGGCAACGGGCACTAATTACCCCGCCATGAATGGCTGGCTTGTGCCCAGAATGTGGGTCACTCTTCTAACCACACAGCGGGGGCGACTTTAGCTTTCGTCCCTCACCTGGGAGAATTGTAGGGTGTTGGCAGCAACAAAGGAGGTGTGGACGGATTACCGGCTTCAAACAGTGTACGGAAGCTGGGTGCCCGGGACCTGTACTCGTACAGTTATTACAACGGGCCAGTTGGCACCTCGGCATCTAATATTCGTACTCGACGGCCGTCGTGTTTGTCGAACCTGCACACAAGAATCCTCGACGCTATTGATTCTTTCGAACCTACTTGGTACTAGGTCAGGAGTCACCGCACCATGACAGACTCGGAACTGCGCCATCGCAAGGCCCAGGCCGACAAGCCTGTCGACGCCGCACCCAAGAAGAGACGGGCTATCGACGCCGACGACGATGACGAAAAGTACTCCCCCTGGGTCGACATTCTGCGTGTTCTCAGCTTTCTCATCGCCGCGTCTTTTGGCCTGAGCTATGTCGTGACCGGCGGGAGCAGCTGGACCTGGGGCGGCGTCCAGCTGCCAGAGTACATGAAAGCGGACTGGTGGAAAGAACAGCTGGTACGAGTCTATAGTCCTCTCCCGCCCCTGTGATATTATGCCATGACGCTGACACCTCACGGCCCACAGCGCGGTCCCGTGTACTTCACGCCCGAAGAGCTCGCAGCCTACGACGGCCAAGACCCCGACAAGCCAGTCTACCTGGCCATCAACGGCACGGTGTACGACGTCTCCAACGGGAGGCACATCTATGGTCCCGGCGGCTCCTACAGCTTCTTCGCTGGCGCCGACGCCTCGCGCGCCTACGTGACGGGCTGCTTCGCCGAGGACATCACCCCGGACATGCGAGGCGTCGAGGTCATGTACCTGCCGCTCGACGACCCGGAGAGGGACGCCCACTGGACTCCGGCCGAGCTGGAGAGGATGAAGGCCGAGGAGTTGGAGACTGCCAGGAAGAAGGCACACGAGGCGCTCGAGCACTGGGTCAAGTTCTTCGCCAATAGTAAGAAGTACAAGAGGGTAGGCTATGTCACGAGGGAGGACGGCTGGCTCGAGAAGCTGCCGCGGAGAGAGCTGTGTGCGGCGGCGCAGAAGGGGAGACCCAAGAGGAAGATCCCAAAGAACTAAAAGTTGACTCCATGTTTATCTTTTCAAGCGCATGAATTTATTGAACGAAATCTGGCTACGCGGATCATTCTGATGACGAGACTCGGTAGCTCACGCGTACGAGTAACTAGCCGACGCGCGCAAAATTGCGGTTACTTGTGAATGCATTGACCAGATGCTAGTGTAGATAACATGCCCTTGAAAACCCCCTTCCATGTCTAAGCCAAAAAGAAATAAGCGGCCCGATATCCCCAAATATTCCCTTGTGCCTAAAATCTGGCAGCAAGGAAATGTACAACACTCTCTCCCAAAATGGTATTACCGTCAGGGCGCATAAGTAAGTAGACAAGCCCCTCTCCTTCCTGAACCGATGTCCCGCTTAGCTTCCCCTAGAACAGAGCCATAGCCGCGCAGACTAGCAGCATCACCGTGCTGGGAATGGCAAGACCCGGAGCGGCCGCTTCAGGTGTAGGATCGTCGCCAATCTGGCCGGCATCGGCATCACCGCCAGGAACCTCGTCTTCGGAGCCGGAGCCAGAATCATCACCGGAGCCGGAACCGTCACCAGAGCCCTCGCCAGAGTCCTCGCCAGAGCCAGAGTCATCGCCGGAGCCAGAGCCAGGGCCATCGCCTGAACCACCGCCATAGTCGGCTCCGTCACCGGGGGCGACTGCAGCGGCGGCCTCCTTGTAAGCGTCGAGTGTCTTTTCGGAAGTCTCGCTGAAGATGATGGGTCAGTACATGGTGCCTCGGGACAGTTGGCGAGGGAAATGAAGCTTACTCCGCGTTGATGACCATGGCCATACCGCCCTGGCAGTGCGTGCCCTGGGCACAGTAGAACCACAGGGGCTTGGTGTCGTTGACCCAGACGGTGTACGTGGGGAGCTCGCCGTCGGGCATGCTCTCGTCGACGGGCTGATACCCAGAATTGATGCCCGGGGTGGGGGCGGAGCTGTTCCCCGCGCCGGGGGTGGCCTCGAGAGGGGTGCACGGCTTGTCGAAGGAGGACTGGGTGACGGTGTGGTTGCCGGTCCAGAACTGGAACTGCACCATGGAGCCGGGCTCAGCCTTGAGGCTCGACGGCCAGAACTGGGAGCCGGTGGCATTGTTGGCTGGGTTCCAGCCCACGTAGACGACTTGCACGTCGATGGCTGGAGGGGAGAGGCGTCAGTTGCGTCCGGGGCGAGGCCGTTGGAAAGAGGGGGGGGTGGTTGGTTCGTCTCACCTTGAGCCGCGCTCAGCAGCGTCGCAGCGACGAGCGATGTGAACAACATCTTGGTCGGAGTCTGGGTATCTCAAAAGAGGAGGAGGAGGACTAGAGGAGGAGAACGAGAGCAAACGGTCTGCCAGAGACCGATAGAAGGCGCTACAAGAAGAGAAGAGCGACTGGCGCTTTGAAGGACTGGCCTCGAGAACGAAAGGAAGTTTGGACGTATTATGTAGACTTGCAAAGGAACAAAGAAACCCAAGAACCCAAAGAGAGAAGAGCAGATATTTGGGGGAAGAGAAAGAGATGGAGTGGCAAGAGCATCGAGGACGAGAACAGACGGGAAACCATCTCGTCTTTAATCCCCAAGCCATGCCACGGGGCCACGAGGATCCGTGACCCCCCTTCTCCCACCGCCCCGGCCCAGGGTTGTATCCTGTGTCGGGGAATATCCCGCCAAGGCGGAAGATCAGACAAGTCTGAGAATGTATGGCGTTCAGGTTGAAGGGACCCTGAGGCGGAGGGGCGACGAGGCTGGGGCGCGGCCCTTTGGAGGGGGTGGGTGCGGAACTACGTTTGACGATGTGTCGCGGCCTGTCACAGGTTGCCATGGCATCTTGGAGCGGCGGCTATTGCACTTGCGACGCCAAAGATCGAAGGATACCAGCTGACATTGAATCCAGTACGACTTGTGCTGGTTCATCGGCGTAGACTGCTGCTCGATTCGGGACTCATGCTCTCGAGATTATGGCCCCAAATTCATCCGCGAGAAGCGCATGGCGACCGAACAATTGTCACGATGACTGGATTCTTCGCGGTATTTTCGAAGGAAGGAGAAGAAACATTTTTCGCGGAAGAGTGAGATGATTGGGAAGAAGTTTCAATTATCTGCGGCGACTACGGTCGAAGCTGTGACGATGCTGACACAAAGGGTTAACAAGGGTCGAGACCGTCCTTGGGTGTTGCGCCGCTCCGGGGGTCGGAAGTGCTTCACCTTTCCAGCCTTCCGACAATTGCGAGACAGCCCCGGTTTCAAGCCGCCAGGCCGCCACCGCGCCCACCGTTATTACCACGTAGAATCTGGGCGCACATAATTGGTTCCTTTAATTGTTAAAGACTCCAACGAGACTCATTACTGTTGCCATGATATACATCCCTCGTACAGTAGTATTGATCTTCTGCAGATGGACCACCATGGTTTGAGCGCTTGGCGGCAATTGCTTCCCTCGTGTCGTCGTAACAAACTAGCAACTGCCGACGCGACACTCTAACCTTATTCCATGCCAATCACCTACGGATAGAGGTCTGAGCAATACCCTTTCGAGTTTCACAGTTGCTTGGTGAGGATTGCTTGGCCTTGTAATGTCCATCTGGGAGTACTCGTAGCCCCCAGACCCGGCTCTTGTCCCGTGTCCACCATGCGGGGCTGTGACAGGTCGCGCAAGCGGTAGGTATGGTATTGCCCTGCCTTGACGCCTCGGGTCGTGTGGTCGAGAAGGTCACTTGCTGCAATAGTCAGAGTTTGTCAGGTCTCCGATGTCTGAGCGAAAGTCCGGCAGTTCGTACCTTTGACGATCTCGACGGCTGCACTCTGGTGAAGACCGGATGGTCTGTCTATGTCAACTCCTCTCGCTCTCTGTCCTCCCTCCCCCTCACAGATCTAGCAGTAGCTGCGGCGTGACCTTTTCCAGATCATCGACCTACAGTGCACCCGTTAGTTCCCAAACCCAGTCTCCCAATCCTCTTGAGACAGCCGTGTAGCCCTCCTGCCTCTACGTCCTATAGAAATGGAAAACTCACCTCTAGAAAGCCACCTCGCTTCTCTACCGCCGTCCTCGCAATCGCCTCCCTCACAAATACATCCACGTACTTGCCCACCGCCGTGTTCGCGTCCTTCGATATCCTCGTCGCATCCTTGGCGAAGAACTCGTGCAGCAGCCTAGTCAGCAGGTCGCGCGGTATCGTCTTCTCAGGCTGCTCGTCCCCCTCCTCCTCTTCTTCTTCTTCCACCCTCACTGCTGTTGCTGCTCCGGGCCGCCGTCCTTCTCCGTCTTGTCCCTCCTCATTGTCGGACGACGCAAAGGGATCGCTGGACTGGGCTTCTTGTTCGTCGTCGGCGGGTTTGGCGGCGCCGGGCTTGTTCTTGCTGCCCTTGGGGCGCCCGCGCGCGGTGCTGACACCGTCGGATGAGCGCTTCGGCGGCATTGGGCTGCATGTGATGCCGGTGCGCTGTCTGCCGTCACTGGGGAGCTGACCTCTTTGGAATGACCTTTTATCGCGTGTAGGGAAATGGACGCGTCGGGTACCGGATGGTGGGGGATGGGCACAGTCAAGGAGGTCACATGACCTCGGGCGTCGACCGTCACCAAACCACCATCTCCTCCGACCCAAGTAACTGAGTGCGACGCCACACAATAGAGGCATGAATCACAAAGAGTCGTGATGCAGAGGAGAGTATAGAGTACAGCAAGGGAAAATTGCGCAGTGTATAAATTACAACGACCTAGAAAGCACGGCAGAGTCAAAAATGATCAACGCCATGCCGATGCCAGTCTAACCCGCGGGAAGCATCTGCTCCACGAGGCCGATTCGGGATATCTGTCACCCATTCCCCCTTCCAGCATCTTCCGTTCAACTCCCTTTTCTCTCACACCAGAGGACACCGTATCCCGCCTCTGATATTAACTCTCTTTTTTCCTCCACCAATCTCTCTCGCCTCCCACTGTCCAAAGCGACGCAGAAGCAATAGGAAAAAAAGTCTATACAGGATCGGTCAAGATAAGAGCGACAGGGTGTTTAGCCGGAGCCGCCCGAGAAGGCCTTGCCGAACATGAGGACCTGGAGCTGGTCGTAGATGGACAGGACACCAGCACCGGCGACACCACGGAGGATGTTGGCGCCGGCACCGTTGAAGAGGGACCTGACACCGCTGGTGGCGATGATCTGGCGGGCAGCGTCGAAGGAGTTCTTGTACTTGACGGCCTCACCAGAGGTCATCATCATGCGACGGCGGATGGTGTCGAGAGGGTAGGCAGCGATACCGGCACCGGTGGTGACGCACCAGCCGAGAGCGAAGTTGGCAAGGAAGTTACCCTGGAGGGTCGAGGGCAGCAGCGGCTTGACGGAGTCGTAGATACCGAAGTACAGACCACGGTAGACGATGATACCAGCGACGGAGGGCATGAAACCACGGTAGAGACCGGCAATACCATCAGAGGCGATGGTCTTGCGGTAGACGTCAATGAGACCGTTGAACTGACGGGCACCGCCAGTCTTGGCGTGCTTGGCGTCGTTGGCAAGACGGGTACGGGCGAAGTCCAGAGAGTAGACGAAGAGCATGGAGGTGGCACCAGCAGCACCACCGGAGGCCAGGTTACCCAGCATCCACATGGCGTAGCCGTCACGCTCCTTCTTGAAGCCGAACATCTTCTTGAACTTGTCCTTGAACGCGAAGTTCAGCGCCTGGGTAGGGAAGTAACGGATGACGTTGGCGGTGTTGCCACGCCACAGGGAGAGGACACCCTCATCGGCAACGGTGCGCTTGAAGCAGTTGCCAATGCCAGTGTAGCGGTGATCAAGACGGCCAGACTTGATCATCTCATCCTGAAAAGTGGGTCAGCAAAAGTTCGCAACCGCCATGATGGCAACCGCGTCTTGTCGGCACGTTTGGGCACTACCAACCTGGTTCTGGATAAGAAGCTTGACACGCTCGATGGGAGCGGCGGCGGTCTTCGAGACGGCGGCGGAAACACCACCCACTGTGAGATGTCAGAACATGTTCGACATGGTTGTCCGCAACACGATCAATCGAGAGCCGACGGGATGGCAGTCACGTTCGATCCGACTGATACCGGTACAGAATAGGCGGTGTTCAAAACGTACTCAGGAAGTCGGCCACGAAGGGCTAAAAGAGATACATGTCAGCTTGAGTTCACTCGTAGCAAGGGAGGCCGAAATTTTCTTCTTGGTCTGTCGCCTAAGCCGCGCCATGCTGATAAGCGCCAGCGAGGAAGCCAATGGCCCTGCGTTGCCCCAGCACAGTGGTTTGTAGCGCACGAGAAACGCCCAATGGATATATCGGGGACTCTCGGTCAATGGCTTCCTCATCGGCCATCTCTAGGACGAGGCCACGCGGCATCTCACGGCGACAGAGAAGGGGGAAAACAGGAGCGAGGCGACTTACCGGCATGCCCAAGACGGACTGCTTCTCAGGAGGAGACATCTTGACGGCTTTCTTGTGGAATACACCAAGAAAAAGGATTGAGGGGAGATGGTGACGGACGTGGATGGGGAGGAGTAGGGGAAAGGAAGAAGAATCCTCGGGACGGGTCGAGCGAAATAAATCTGCACCGACGGGGTGTATGGGGGGGGGTGGGAAGGCGAAAAAAAAATTGCGTCCGGGAGGAAGGGGCCACGCTTTTTGAGAGCGAGTCTTCCCGGGGCCGCGCTAAAGCGCTCACTGGTCAGTGGCCCGCGCGGGCCAAGGCAGCTGGCTGGGACCCCTTGTTGGTGTGCTTGCGCCGCCAGTGGGCACCCGCAGCGGCCGGGCCCCAGTAAAATTTCCCTTTTTTACCACAGCAACTGGCCGGTTGGCAGCCTCAGGCCAGCACGGCTGCCAGAGGCCCAGCGCGCCAGAAGGAAAAAGAAGAGATGCCGGTTCACCCCGAGATTTTCGTAATGGCCCAGACCCACACTGTGGGTGGGTGACTGACTGGGTGTCACTCTTGGGAGATGGCCATTTCCCAGACCCTCGTTCGGCACTCCGAAGACAACGCCGTCCTCGCTCTGCAAGCCGAGCATTCAGACTTGCGCAGATGATGCGTACATAAGCCATTCTTATCTCAGTAAGTAGGTACGTGCTAAACTTTGGTATCTCGATATTTCTGGCCCTGTGCAGGACAGGCCCGTCGCAGGCTCGCATCGCCGATGAGCCTCCTTCCCAGATAGAAGGTGTCCCTAAATTTCATACTCCGTATGGACGACGGAGTATCCGTACTCCTCGCCTTAATCCCACGTCCCGCCCCACCGCAGCAGCCACGGCCAAAGGACAGCCGAGCTTAAACGAACGCTCACCTCCCTCTTTGTGTGTTCGCAGGGTCCCTTTCACCCGACTCAGACGCACTCAGCCACCACTCACCCTGCGTTTGATACGAGTACTAAATGGCCCGTCAGGAACGGGCACATGGTTCCCCAGAGTCAATCGCCATTCATGCTCGGGACCCGGTGTTTACGACTGACTTCCTTCTCGCCCCAACCATACTGACTCAATTATTGGGACCTGGTGAAAGAAAAGTCATGCACGCGACCGCCGCTTGGCCGATCGTAAATCCCAATGGTGCTTCTAATTGGCTCATCTGGCTTCTATCCGGCCGCTTCGGTATTTCCGAACCACTGCGCATCTCAAATGTCTTGGGGAGATTGTCCAACCATTCCACGAGTCGAGCTCGAATGCGAGACACGTCAAGCTCTCGATAATCCTAATCACCGAGCATATAAACATTCATCGTCCGAAGCTATATGCATACCTGTATGAATAGGTATGCTCTCAAAGGTTGCGAGCATCGTGATGCGCTTTAGTCTTGTGCCGCATGCTTGAGATTTGACCCCTTCGTCATGGGATTGATGTGATCTGCTACCTACCTAACCAACAGGTTCCCAACCTGCCTCCATACGGCTCAGTCGGGATTGCTTCGGAATTTTCTCTCGCATCTGATATAGCGCCTCTGAGTAGAGAGTTGGTTAATATTTGACAGGCCTCAAGTCTTCCACCGAGGTAGGACGTGGTGGTGCGCAGCCAGAACTAGGGGGGCAAAACCAAGAGCAGCAGCAGAGCGGATTCCTCTTTTTATCCGAGACAGTAAGAAAAGGGCGCTGCCAGCAGCGTATTTACGTGGCATATGTTTATACCTTACTCTATAGATAGCCCTTCCCTAAATGCTGAGATGTGAGGGAGTCGGTCATTGGGAACGTACTCGTCAACTCTTGGATCCCCTAACACCCGAGCCGATCTAAAACAATCAACCCGTCATATTGTCATGCAGAGAGAATCGTTGGTCCTGTCTTATCCGACTGCTATTCAGAGCTCGGGGCAAGGTGTCGAGAGCCATCAGCGCAGCGACGTGAAGCCATCTAGGTTGTGTTTACAAATGGTGACATGTCAGCGAGTAGGGGCTTCGAGCATGGTCAACTCCTGGATGCCCCAATGCCTGAGGGGGTTTTGAATCAACGCGCGGCACGTACGATATCCCAAATACAGATCGTTGGCCTTGGCCCGTTCTGACTTCTAGTTGGAGCTCAGGGCTAAGTGGCGACAACAATCAGTAATGGGACCGGAAGTCAAGGCGGGCCGAGTCATCTTCACAGGCAGATGCATGCGATCGTCGGCATCTCCTCGATAACGCCCCTTGAAGTGGAACGGTTCTATAGATCAAGACCAATGGCCCCTCCCTGGAATGTCCAATAGCGGCACAACGACACTGCTCCTCCCAAGCGCCGCAGAAGCAACATCTTGGCCAATGGTCCAGCATAATCGGAAGAATGCCTTGGCTTCAGTGTTGTGCAGGTGCTCTGGGATAGAGGATACCAGTTATTACTTCCAACAGATCCGGTAGCAGCGAGATATCAGAGCCCATACTTTGCACGTCCTAGGTCGACGTCACGGCCGATGAAGTGGGCAGTCAAGATAACTTTTACGAAGATCGTTCATTTCGTCGCCGTTTGCGGAGGCATTCCCGGTCTCTATGCTATACCGAGCATGAAAAGTGTCCCAATCAGGCTTTGTTCGCCTTTGTACCGCCTTTCGACCCCGAGGCCGTCCCTAATCATGCAGGCAATCCCGACGCCGTTATCCCCAGTTGCAAAGTCCGTTTCTCCCGCCGTCTGACTTAGGCGCCAGTGACACGAGCTGCGAGCTTGTTAGCTTACGACGTATAAATTTCGAGGACCAAGGAGCAACAGGGCGGCCGTACTGTAGATCTTCATCCTGCTGTGCGTAACCACGGGCCTGATCATGCCCTTCTCCTGGAGGTCGGCGATGCACTGGCGGGCCAGCGAACCGTTGATCTTCATGCGGTCGACGAGGGTGGCAACAGTGACGAGGCGGTAGGACTGGACGTCCTTGTAGAGCTTCTCCGAAGTGGTCTTGTCGAGAATGACGGCGTGCTGGGCCTTGTCCTTGACCTTGCCCTTGGACCACTTCTTCTTCTGCTTTTTACCTCCAGCTGCGGGCGCCTGTCATTTTTCGATGAAGGTCAGCGAGACAATTCTAAGCGCGTCGTCTCCATTGTTGATGGACTGGCGCAAAACGAACCATTTTGTCTTGATGTGATGTGGTCGAACGGGAGTGTTGAGGAACGGAATTTTTGGCAGTGTAGTCGGGAGGCGCCATCCCACTTGACTCCTCCCCCAAGACTGGCCGGAGTTTGCCCAGGGCAGCTGAGCCCTAAGGTGGTGCGGTGTGGCGGTACGTACCGAATTATGCCGGTCATCTGATTGGTCCCAGGGCTCACACCACCAAAAATTCAGCCCTCCCTAGGCCCAACCCACCTTCAAACCTCGTGTGAGGAAAATCTCCAAACTGCGATACTCAGCCATACTAACACAGCAGTCCACCCGCCGCCAGCACCGGAACTTCGTCCTCTCCCTCCGGTTCCTCACCAGACAGTTATTTCCCACGCGGCTCTTTAATTCACCATGTCTGACGCTGGCGAGATTGAGAACACGGTTCTCACCGATGTTCTCCCCAAGGACATTGCCAAGGATGTCGGTCAGGTTAAGCTGTTCAACAAGTGGGATTAGTACGCGACGACCTTTTTTTTTCCCAATCTGCGAGGAGCCAGGGAGCGATTTGCTAACGAGTGTGCTTAGCGATGTCGAAGTGAGGGACATCTCTCTGACGTACGTTTCGATCGCCCGCGCATCCAGAGATATACGATTACGACGAGCAATTAGGGAGAATTGTCTGCTGATGGAATTTGGCTGAACAGTGACTACATCTCTCTCCGCAACCCCGTCTACAGTACGGTCATCTTTTTCCCCGACGACTTCTCGGCCAGCTGCTAATATCGAACAGTCCCCCACTCCGCTGGCCGTTATGCCACCAAGCGCTTCCGCAAGGCCAACTGCCCCATCATTGAGCGTCTTACCAACTCGCTCATGATGCACGGCCGCAACAACGGCAAGAAGCTGATGGCCGTCCGAATCGTCGCCCACGCCTTCGAGATTGTACGTACCAGCGAATTTGCGAGAACAGACATGATTTTTGGGGGAGGTTGAAAGGGGCGCACGAGGGCTAACTTGCCAAATCACTCACTCCAGATCCACCTGATGACCGACCAGAACCCCATCCAGGTCGCCGTCGACGCCATCGTCAACTGCGGTCCCCGCGAAGACTCTACCCGTATTGGTTCCGCCGGTACCGTCCGCCGCCAGGCCGTCGACGTGTCCCCCCTCCGCCGCGTCAACCAGGCCATCGCCCTCCTCACCACCGGTGCCCGCGAGGCCTCGTTCCGCAACGTCAAGTCGATTGCCGAGTGCCTCGCTGAGGAGCTGATCAACGCCGCCAAGGGCAGCAGCAACTCGTACGCCATCAAGAAGAAGGACGAGCTGGAGCGTGTGGCGAAGAGCAACCGATAAATGGGGATGTTTTTCGAGTCAACGGCGCGAGGTGGGGAAGGCTGGGGGCTTTACGGCGTGGTCTCTGGAATCTTTCAGAATTGCATTTTGCGTTCGGGTCTGGGAACGCGCGGCTACAGTGGATTGTCACAAATGGCTCCTCTAGAGCCTCAATAGGAGTCGGGCTCGACGAGAGCAAAAGGAAAATATCGTTTCCGGTTCAAGTTCTGTGTTGGTCTCTACGTTCCCATGAAATTTGTGTGCCCTTGCTAGAGGGAGATGCATCTCTACCTAGAGTGCAATGTAAAATTTTCCCATCCATGCACATGCGCTACTTGTGTATTCCTCAAACTCCATTACCTTGGAAGCGTAAAAAAGAAAGAAAAATTGGTTCCCGGTCTCGTAAGTCGTTTCACGTTGAAGGTTCCAGTTCTTGTCACACGCGGATCTGGTTATGGTTTATGTCGAGACGTTGGAACATGCCGACATGCGGAATTCCCTCCTCAGACCATTTCCCCATGCCCTCGTCTACCTGGAACCCCCATTTCGCCCATGCTCCTTGGACGGCCTCCTGGGCGTGGACACAGATGAGGCCTTTCCACTTGGGTATGTCGCGATCGCTGGTGGCACCCACGTTCTCAAGCCCCATCTCCTTGATGCTCGGATTGAAGAAGGTCGGGTGAGCCTTGAGCCAGCTCAGGACCGTGTTGACGAGCAGGCCTGCAATACGGTGCCCGCGGAACTCCTTAGAGACGGCGAGGCGGCCGAGCTTGACATACGGCTCCTTGCCGTCGTGGAACGTCGTGGGGCGGTCCAGGATGTAAGGCTTGGAGATTGGCGACGGGGTCTGGGTCTGGGGCGATCTGGCCTCCTCGCCTTTGAGGACTCCATCCCAGTACTCGCCACCGTCGATGGGATGGGGATCATGCGGGAAGGGAACGAGGCGTATCGTGCCGATGGGGGTGCTCCGCGTGGAGCTCTTGCGCGGCTGGATAACATGGCCATTCTCATCGCGGACCTCGAGCTCCTCCGTTTTGTTGACGCTGGCGTAGACGATCCAGTGGCAGGAGCGGGCATCGTCCGAGTCGAACTCGTTCTCGGCTGGCACGTTCTGCTCCTTGACGAAGACCTCCTCGCGGACCTCCATGGCATCGAGAAAGGGCGTCGGTATTGTCGGGGGCTGGAGCTCCCGAGGGCCGCCGCGAATGTACCCCTCGAGCTTGCTAGGCTCGAGGAAGGTGATGAAGGGCGTGCCCATTGGTGCTTTTTTTTTTTTTTGGTTTGGGGGCGAAGGGGGGGAGGAGAATAGCCTAGTAGCTGTCGTCCGGGAGAGCCGGAGTGGGGGTTATATTGATGGACTGCAGGAGGAGTCGGGCGCAAAAGGAAAGGCGAGGGGAAGCTGGCGGTAGCTGATGAGCTGGCGGTTGACGCGATCCAGAGGGTCAAGCAGTGCAGTGAGATCAGGCTTGGGAAGCACAGGCAGTCGAGGTAGATATCGAAAAGATACCACCTATATCATGTGTCCCAAACGTGGCATTCGTGGTGGGTGCCTTGTGTTTAGGGGTTGGTTAGGAGGGGTCGGCGCTGATCACGCCAGAGGCGAGGAGGAGTGTCTTTGTTGGGTATCGGCGGGGTCATTGGCACCTTTCGGATCTCGGAGTTCGTGGAAGGGCTGTCGACAGGGTATTCTGGGATGGATTTTCGCCAGTAGGCAGAGACACTACTGCATACCTAGTAGTACGAGTAGTAGCACGTTTAATATACGTACGTACGTCTGTTGGGGCGTGGGGGAGGCCAGCAGGTGGTGAATGAGGTTAAGACCAGAAATCGGTGCCGGGCTCGGAGAGTGGCGGATCCGGAGCGGTGGAAGTGGGGTGGATAATGGCTGGTGGCGCCGGATTGTACGGGTACCTGTAGGGAGGTAAGTACTAGTCGTACTAGTAGTACTAGTAGGTATCAGTCGCGTATCGTCTATGTAACTGCTTGCATGTGGTCAGGTAAGGTACGATACCTGAGCTACTACTATTGAGGTTACTACTACTAGGCAGTTAGCACTAGCGTTAGAATATTAAATCTGTCCCAGAGTGAGGCTCGTTACTGTAGGTACAGTATTGGTGCTTCCAGAAGCACTTCAGAGCACTAAGTATGATTTTAATCTCTGTACCTTGCGCCACCTGTCGCAACATGAGTCACGCTTCGGTCGGATTCGAGATAGGGCAGCCCACTCGTTACCAGTACAAATCCCCTGAGACCAGTGGCCAGAAGTCTCCCTACTGTCTTTAACGCATATTGCGGTTATAGATCAGTATGTTGTCGTGAGATTGGCCTGGGCACGACTCAATCCAGGACTCCAGGGTATGTAATCGGGGACGCGGCTGTGGATAATAGCCACCTGATTCCGCCCTGTGATTGGACTCGCCCACTCTGACGATCTTCATAAGGTACGCTGATGACTTGAAAAAGGATACACACGTGTATCCGTAGATGATGGGGGGAGGGAGGGGATACGTGCACGACAGGCACAGATATTGCCCGAGGCACTTAGCTACTAGTATCGTAGTAAGTACGAATATATCTAGATAGGAGAGGGCGGAGGATTCCTGGTGGCAAGAAAAACCAGCACACCGCGGCTTCCTGCGAATGTCCTGTAGAACGTCCCATTGAAAACCAGTTTTATCGTCGTTTGTCCTCGAGGAGTTTGTACTCATAGTGGTGAGGACTCTGAGGAGGGGGTTCACAATCTTGGATCGGTGCACAGACCTGACTCCCAGGGAACACAGGCCGCTAGCGCCAGTGCCACTGCGCCATAGGAGCGTTGGCCTGGGGTTCGGGGGCGCTGGTGTTCTCGCTGTTATGTCGTGTCGGGAGACTCGCAGTGACGGCAGGAGCCGTTGGTTGCTGCTTCCCCGGGACGATAGTTGCTGCTGCTATTAATCTGTAGCACGATGCGGATCTGGAACTCTTCGAAATTTCCCCTCACTCCATCGCCAGTTCCGAGTTCAATGCGAAGTGAGTGAGAACTCAATTCCACTGCAGCCCACCCCAATCCAGCAGCGCAATCGACGACGCGCCCCAACAGCGTACATACTCGTAGCCCTGCTCAGCTCCAGCCTCCAGGACCCTCCCAGCGGGGTCTAGCTACAAGGAGTCAGGTACATTGCCAAACCGCGTGGCTCAGGGGTTGCTCGAGCCTCGCCATTTTTTGGGGAAAGAGCAGCAGCGGCCAGCCATTACCACCGATATTATTGCCTCCAGACCCGATTCGAGTGCCGATACGGACGATCCCATAGCTGCTGCTTTTCACGATATCATCGAGTACCGTCGATGACCTTTTCCAACTCCTCCTCGCAGGTTTCCAACTAGTTAGTGCCTTGATGCCTTCGCCGCTCTCCTCGCATCCCCTCGAACTCCTCGCACCCGCCGGCGATCTTCGAATCCCACCGCGGGACTGAGACTCAAATCCTCCTCATCCCTTCGAAGAAACGGCGATTGCTCGGAGGATACGACACACACCCACGGCTTCAATGCCCTGGCAGCCCCTACCTCGAATCGCGTTCGCCGTCGCGACCTACCCCTTTGCACCCTCCACCCCCGCCGACCTCCCCCTCGAGATTGGCGATGAGCTCTACGTGATAGAAGAGACGCCCGACGGCAACTGGCTACGCGGCTACCTCGTCGCCCCGCCTAGCTTGTTGGCGGCCCTGACCTCCGTCAAGGGCCAGACCCTGGAAGCTAGAGTCTTCAGCGGCATCTTCCCCCGGAGTTGCGTGGAGATTCGAGAGATCCTGGGCGAGGTGGATGAGCTTGACGACATCGACGAGACGCCCCAAGGTCATGGCGCCAATGACACGGGAAGCGCGGAGGGCCAGGACCCCAATGGCGAAGTCAATGGCGGCGGATCCAGCAAGCACAAGGGCACCGACCCGGCAAAGTGCAGAAAGCCATTGCCTGGTCTCCCAAACGGTGCTCCCGCCAAGCTCTCTGTGCCAGTCAAGAGGGACCCCAACGCGCCACGGCCAGCTGCCCCCGTGCCTATGCTGAAGATCGGAGACGAGACGCCAACCTCTGCCTCCGAGCCCCTGATAGACGAGATCGGCTCGTGTCTTCGCGAGTGGCATTCGACCAACCTGCACGAGCTTCTCTTATCGCGTCAATACGAGCGTCTCGACCAGCTCTCACAGCTCATCGATGGACTCAACCTCAGCCGCCAACAGTTTCTCTACAATGTCCTCACCACCCACGAGTACGATCGACTCCGCGAGCAGACCGTCTGGGACTTGGTCACCGTCAATAAGCTCTGCGGTGGGGATGTGATTGTGCGAGACCCCAGCGCCCATGGCCGTGTCCTGACGGGGGACGACTCTGCGGTCGAAGTCACCAAGCTGCAGTCCGTCATGAGCCTCCTCGATGAGCCACCGCAGCCCGCCATTGAGCCGACCGCCCTGCATCACGTCTTTCTCGAGGTGAAGGGTTTTGCGGGCTCATCCACCGACGACGCCTCCTTGGTCTTCTATCTCATTAGCAAGGACAGCAACAGCAGGCTCACAAGGGTTTCCGAGGCCTTCAGCGTCGACGTGTCCTCGGTCGGAACGATAGGGAGCCTCGCACAGCATGCGCAAACAAGTACCCTCTTTGCAGACCTATCTCCGCAAGATATTGGAGACGGCCCCTCGTCTGATGCCGAGCTCTACTTGGTTGCCAAAGTCGTGGCTTCACAGCAGATTTCCGTGGCCAAGCCAGTTTCGAGGACAGGTACCGGCAGCCAGACCAGCTACTCCCGGGATACAGCAAATCCTCTGTCTTCCTCCGCACCCAAATCTTCTAGGAGGAGTGTCATGTGGGCCGCCAAGACGACGCGGTCTGCCTTCTCCAGAGGCAAGGTGGAATCGGTGACGGAGCACGTCCACGGGCGACCATCGGCAGACGGTGCGGAGTCGCGAGACGGCCCGGCTCCGCCGAGTACGGGCGGCTCCAGGAAGGGAAACCCTGCCAGCGACTTTCAGACGGCCCAGCGAACAATTGGAGTAGGCATCCTCAGGCTGAACGCCATTGTCAAACAAGAAGAGGAAGCCGAGCAGGTTGTCTCTATCTGGTCGCGAGCACCTAGGTCCATGGCCGAGAAGGATCGTGGGGATGAGTGGGACCCTATCGTCCGCGAAATCATGGATAACCCCATGGGCCATTACGAGAAATCCAAGAGAGGCGAGCGCCTGCAGGTGCTGCTCAAGGGATATTGCCACCCGGATGCGGATGCCCTCATCAAGGCTACGCCTACACAGCTCTCTGGCGTGAGGAAGACCAATAGGATGGGCTTCTCAGGCGCGCCGTCCAAGCCTCGGTCGGACATTTATCTGACCATCAATCACGCGGCGCTTGCCAAGCAGAACCTGCTCTCGCGGTACGGTGGAGGTGCTACCTCTATGCCTGCGTCCGTCTACGGATCAAACTTTCAACTCACCATGGAAGTCCGACGAACATCTGGCGAGCGCATAGAGAACTGTATCTTCCCATCCTCTAATAGCGACGGCTTGACGACCTTCAAGTCAGTAGCTGTGGAGAGGGGCGAATCCTGGGGCCAGACAGTTCGGCTATCATTGACCCAGGCAGATGTGTCAAGTGCCCATGTGGTCATGTTCCTGTCGGACATGCCTAGTCCTCCGTTTGCCATTGCACACATGCCGCTGTGGGACCAGCAGGCGTTCGTCAGCGATGGCCCGCATGGACTGCTACTCTACAGGATAGACGAGCACACATCTACTGCGCAGCCCGGGCCTGTGGGCAAAGGCGGATACCTTTCCCTTCCCTGGGCCTCTCGCGGTAAGGACGAGCGGTCTGCGGAAGTGACGGGGCCCCTCGCCGTGCTGGACGTGGATACATATCTCTGCAGCACCAAGTTCTCCCAGGACAGGGTGATACTAGGTCTGCTGAAGTGGAAGGAGTCGCCTAGGGATAACATCGCCACTGTGTTGAGACAGCTCATCTTTGTGCCCGAGATTGAGGTGGTCAAGCTACTCAGCGACGTGCTGGACGGCCTCTTCGGCATTCTCGTCGAGTACTCGGGGAATGAAGAGTACGAGGATCTGGTGTTCACCGCGTTGATCAAGGTATTAGGCATTGTCCACGACCGCAGGTTCAACCTGGGCCCTCTTGTCGACCACTACGCCGAGAACAAATTCAACTCGCCCTTTGCCACGCCGTGCTTGGTACGGTCCTTTACCCGGCTGCTGGAGAATCCTACCGAACCGGAGACGGCGCGGAAGCTCCGTGCCACTCTCAAGGTCGTCCGGCACATTCTCAAATTCATCACCCGCGCGAGAGGGCAGCAGAAGGCGAAGGAGGCGGATATAGGAATCACGTCCTCCACGCAAGGGTTCAGCCGCAGCCTGCGTTGCATCTTTAAGGCTCTGGACGCAATGATGCGAAACTCGGCGCCCGTCCTAGTCGGCAGCCAGACGCTCGCCGTTCAACACTTCCACACCTGGCTCCCGGAACTATCCGGGCTTCTTACGACCGAGGAGATCCTCCACATTGCCATCGACTTTGTGGATTCATGCACCGATGTTAAGGGCAAGTTGGTGCTGTACAAGCTCATCCTCATTATCAACTACTCCAAGCTCGACCTCTTTGCTCAACCCGAACAGAGGTCGGTGCTGGTCGCCAACACGGTTCGATGGATTACCCCTCATTGGGGATATGCCGAGGAGATCAACGATCAGTGGCGGGCTCAAATACGCCTGTGCTGTTCCGTGCTCGCGAGCCAGATGGAGCACCTGGGCCACGAGATTCCCGACCACATCTCCAAGGTCATCGACTCCTACCTCGCCATCCTGGCCGTGGAGCAAAAGCCTCGCAAGCGCCTCTCGCTCCTGTTCCCTTCCTCTTATCCTTTCCCGACGAAGACTATTGCGGGGGAGTTCGTCCACGACGAGGCTCTTTCCGAGCTCTCGGCGGTGCTCTCCGCATTATCAAGTTCGCAGGCCGGAATGCAGCTTGAGCTGGTAGACGACGACCTCACAGACGTCTTGGAGAATCTTCTCCAGGTTCATCTGAGCATTCTCAACGGTGAGGCGTTCCCTCAGGACTGGCTGAGCGTGAGAATCTACCATCACAAATCCACCATGCGCACGCTGCAGTACATGGCCAGCATCATGCTGGAGTCATTCATGCCTGACCCGGACGATGCTGAAGGTTTTAATACTGAGCTGTGGAAGCTGTTCTTCACGACTCTACTGAAGCTTGTGGGTAGCCCATCACTAGCGCTCGAAACCTTCCCTGAACAGAAACGGCGAGCGGTCTGGAAGATTGCCGGCGATGTCAGAGAGCATGGCGCCGAGCTCCTCCGTACCACCTGGGAAGCTATTGGTTGGGAGGCTACCCCCGAGGAGCAGAAGCGGTACGGACTGGCCAAGATGGGCGGCTACCAAGTGCAATACGTGCCTACTCTAGTAGGCCCCATTGTGGAATTGTGCTTGAGCGTTCATGAGGGCCTGCGGAGAATGGCAGTTGAGGTGCTGCAAACCATGATTGTCAGCGAATGGACGCTGAGTGAAGATCTCTCGACCATCCAGACAGAAATGATTGACAGCCTGGACAATTTCTTCAAGACGAAACCACTCACGGAGACCATTGTCCAGAAGCTGTTTGTCAGCGAACTCCTGGAACGCTTCGTGCCCTTGTCTGAGATACCCGATGAACCCCTGTACGCCGCGCTACAGGAGCTCGTGGGCACGTTGGACGAGTTCCTGGACCTTCTCACAGCAGTGCATTCTGCCGACAGCACCACCGAGGCCTCTCACCTGATTAGCCAGCTGAGGCTGATGGAGTTCCTGCGCGACATGCAGAAGGAAGAGATCTTTGTTCGCTACGTCCATCAGCTAGGGTCCTTCCAAGCTGAGTCGAGGAATTACGCGGAGGCTGGTCTCGCACTGAGGCTCCATGCAGATCTGTACGAGTGGGATCCGACGAAGCAAGTCACTGCTCTGCTTGAGCCCCAGTTCGCGGCGCAGACGGCGTTTGAGCGCAAGGAGAAGATCTACTTTGACATGATCAAGCACTTCGAGGAGGGCGAGTCTTGGAGCAACGCTCTTACCACCTACAAGGAGCTTCAGACACAGTACGAGTCGAACGTGTTTGACTTTGCCAAGCTGGCGAGGACGCAAAGAGCTATTGCTACCATCTACGAGACCATCTCAAAGAGCGAGAGGACGACGCCCAAGTACTTCAAGGTCGTGTTCAAGGGGCTGGGCTTCCCCGCGAGTGTCCGGGACAAGGAGTTCATCTACGAAGGGGCGCTCCACGAGCGAGGTTCAGCCTTCACCGACCGCTTACAGGAACAGTACCCCAACGCGCACATTGTCACGAGCGGGGATGTGGACGAGGTTGAGGGGCAGTACCTGGTCGTGTCGAATGTCACGCCGAATCGGGACCTGACACACCAGGTCTTCCAGAGGACGAGGGTGCCGCAGGTGATCCGCGAATTCCTGCTTTCCTCACACCCGCAGACGTTCTCGATCGTTACAAAGCGTGTGACATCTGGGCCTGTGCACGAGCACTATTCGGAAAAGATCATCTTCACCACCGCGGAGCCTTTCCCCACCATCCTGCGTCGCAGCGAGATCATCGAGGAGGGACAGGCCAGGCTGGGCGCCCACGAGACGGCGCTGGAGCGCATCGTGCGCAAGACGCAGGAGATGTCGGCTCTAGAACGTCGTGTTGCCGAGGGCGATGTGGAGGGCGTGCAGCTGCTCCTGGATGCCGTGAGTGTATCGGTGAATCCCGTTTCGGAGAACAGCGTTGCCTGCTACCGCCAACTATTACCTCAACCGAAGAGCGAGCGCCACGACCAGCGTAGTAATGGAAGTAATGAGGATGATGACGAAGAGGATGAAGATGAAGAGGAGGAGGAGGAGGAGGAGGAAGAAGAAGAGCTTGACCCGCAGGACACGGCGATCAAGATGGCGCTGGTTGACCATGCCATGATGATCAAACGGTGTCTGACGCTATTCTCTAGAAGTGAGAATGTGGCCCTCTCGCAGCGACACGAGGAGCTCCAGACTTGTAAGTCGCGGCACGTCCCACGGTGCATGGGCTAAGTGCTTGACGCTAACATGGGCACAGACTTCGAGAGGATGTTCGAGCCGGAAATCAGCATATTCTCACCGCCGCAGCCGCGGCGCGGCGTCCACAGCGTAACGCCGACGTGGAGGAAATCATCGCCGTCGAATGGAGGCAGCACCCCGACGCGAGATATCAAGTCCGCGATGAACGGTGTCAAGACGGAGGAGGCGGCGGTCGCGCAACCTATATCGGTGCAGCAGCGCAGCACACGGCTCAGCTTCCTCAACATGAGGAAGGTGGCCGACCCGCAGCGTGATTCCACCCTTGTCAACGGCGAGGGTGAGTCGCCGGCTGTCACGTCCCACGGGCTGAGGAAGAGTAAAGACCAGCAGCAGCGGCGGGCGAGCTTCTTCCGCAGCGGGGAGCATCTCCCCCGGAGCAACACGGGGGACCAGAGCAACCACTCTGACGACCGGCGACCGTCGCAGGCTTCGGTGAAGGATGACCAGAGCTCAGAAGGCGGTGGCGGGGGCGGACTGCTGACGAAGAAGGGCAGCGTGCGCAAGAGGCTCAGCATGCTCAAGCTGGGTAAGAAGAGCAGCAGGGCGGGCCTCATGGGGAGCTTGGACGAGGAGTAGGAGGACTACTTCCGGGCTTACTTTGGGAGGTACAACGTCTCGTTTGAAAGGGTGGGAGGTAGTGGTCGGGGCCGGAGGGCGCGGCCGGCGAGTGGATGATGCGTGCGTGCGTGTGCCGTGCCGTGCGTGCATGGGGGTTGTTGTTCGAATGAAGAAGGGCTTGGGACATGGGGAATTGTACGAATGGGAAGGGGGGAAACAGGTATACGGAAGGGAAGCACTGCGCGGGGGGTATATGTGATACCTGACCTTGACTTCATTCTTGGTCATTCTCTCTTTCTTTTCTTCCTCTGTCTGCTTTCTTCTCCACTTCTTCTTCTTCTTCTTCTTCTTCTTCTTCTTCTTCCTTCCTCCCTCTTGTCTACCTACTTATT
>JPKY01000071.1:0-49115 GCA_000769265.1 Hapsidospora chrysogenum ATCC 11550
TCTTGACCCATCAACACTCTGCAACTCTCCTCCATCAAAGTTGGATATATACACACACACACGCACAACACACATTTATATAAAATACGAAGATCCTCTTCATAAAAGAAGAGGTGGTGGAAAAGAAGAAATAAAAATGCTCCGCCGCCCAGCGACAACCCTCCAGATAACATCCGAGGACGTTGCCGCCTACGAGGACCGCCGCGCCCGCGAGCAGGATGCCGCCGCCGCCGCCGCCGCCGCCGCCGAGCACAGGATGCAGGGGACCAGCAGCAGCAGCAGTCCTGAGGCGGAGGAGGAGGAGCGGGAGAGGAGGAGGAGGAGGGTGAGGGAGGAGAGGATTGGGGTTGGGAGGAGGGGCCAGCAGCAGCAGCAGCAGCAGCAGCAGCAGCAGGGGAGGTCTGGGACGAGTTGAAGTGTTTTTGTCGGCGGAGGGAGGGGGGACGACGCCGGGGGAGGCGGGATGTATGGGGCGGGAGGGGGATGGATATGGTATGACCTTTTTGTCGAAATACATTCTGGCAAGTATTGTCTTGGTCGACTACTTATATACGCGGATGGGGAGGTACGGTCGGAACACATACTGCCTCGATATTTATATCGCGACTGTGAATTGAAGCCACTACGCCACGTCACACACACACATCCCTCATCCATGTATGTAGATTATGTTGTCTTCACGTACATCTATGCTTTGGATGTCTGTACTCGTACAAGGGGAAATGGACAACACAAAAGAGCCCATAAAGCAAACCCAGCGCTTCCATAACAAAAAAAAACGACCCCGTGCTAGTCCGCCAACCAGTATTACATGACCATGGTATGGTGTGCCACCATTCATAAACTCCCACCACAACAACAACGTTATTATTATACACCACCACTACACCACTCAGGGTGGAGGAGAAGAATTGCTGCTCCGCTTCACCTCTCCCTCGCCAGATGCACCCAGAAGAGCACAGCCATCCACGCAACCCTCCACGTCGTCGTCCACATCTCCCTCCCCACCACACCGAGCACCCGTCTCCCGTCCGTCCTCCCCCGACGCGTGTCGTAGAAGCCCTCGTCGAGGTTGATACGCGGCCCACCTCCCGGCCGTAGCCGAGCCCCCCGCTTGCTCGACTGCCACCGGCCGTTGGGCCGGAGGGACGAGCTCCGTGTGCGGGGACCCCATCCCGACGCCGCCGACGCCGAGAGCCCGGACTGCTGGAGGTCGGGTGGCTCAAGCTTGTCCTTGGCCCTGGATGCCGTGGGGAGCAGTCCGCCGCCGCCGTTCACGGCGAGGGTGGCCTCTTCCGAGGGATCCAGGGCAAACGGCCTCAGGTTGAGCACGGGTACCAGCATGGCCCGCACAGCGAGTACAGCGAGCGAAAAGATGATGAAGCCGACGTACCTCATATACGTGCGAAGCTGGTTCGGCAAGAGGCACAAATGCGTCTGCAGCGTCGTCTCCGGCGCGCCCGGGACCTTGTTCCCCTTCTCATCCACGGGGTTGTACAGGCTCGCCATGACGAAGCCCGGTGTGGGCACACCCATCGCCATGCTCAGGCTCTTGACGGTAATCTCGCGCACCCCGCCCGCGTGCACCACTTCGCAGTAGTCGTGGTCGTCGCCGGAGAATATGTGCACCACGTTGCCGACCTTGTCGAGCAGCTTGGACGAGTGGTCCGCGCTGAGCACGTTCTGGTACTGGTACCCGGCCGCTATGCTGAGCGCGTTGCGGTGGTCTGGCTTCACGGGTTCGGACTGGCCAGCCGGTGGTTTGGTGGGCGGCCAGTGTTCGCGCTGCGGACCGCATGGCGTGCCCGCCTCGCGATAGAGAGGGACATGGGAGAGCAGAATCGTGGGGAGGTCGGCTGCCCCAGGCCCCGGGTCGTAGTGCGGGAATCGGTCCAGGTCTGACCTGTCCAGCTCCTCCACGATGTGGTGGTACACCAGGTCCCTGTCGATGTCGTGCCAGGCGCTCAGATCCTCCTGCACGGCCTTGCGCTTCGTCGCCTGGACATTATCCAGGAACTTATTCACCGGCCCGTATATCGGCGACAGATCATGGCTGTTTCTATACTCGGATGCCTCGGCGCTCAGCGACACGGTATCAACCGATACAATCGTGTGGTTGCCAATGACGTCCACGCGGTTCACATCCCCAAAGAAAGCCTCGAAGCGGTCCCGCACGGAGACCTGGACCTGCGCGCCGAACCCCAGATCATGGTTCCCCGGCAGACTGGCAACCAGCTTCCGCCCGCGCTGCCAGCTCCCGGGCGCATCGCCCCCGTCGTTGAAGTGATTGAGGAAAATGTCGCCGAAGCGCTTGTACTCGCGCAGCCAGTAGTCCTCGCCGTACTTGCGGCGCCAGGTGTCCACCCATCTGGCCTCCTCCCCCGAGCGCTGTCGTCCGAAGCGCGGGTCGGCGAACTTGCCGCGCGCGGGCTTCCACTCGCGGCCGCCGTCGAAGAGGTCGCCGAGGAAGAAGACGCTGTCGGGGGAGAGGTGCGTCTGGAGGGCGCGGTAGCTGCGGAGGAGGTAGTTGTCCGTTACGAGGGTCGTGAGGGAGGAGAGCGGCCAGGGGCGACCTGGGTAGCTGTGGGGGTCGATGAGTTGGGGGTCGGCGATGAAGATGAGGTGATGGGGGTTCGCATTCTTGGGCTAGACCGCCAGTCAAGGTCAGTAAGCAGTAGAGTAGAGCAAAGGGGGGTGGGGGGTTAGGAGAAGAACATACCCAGTCCTCCCAATGATTCCAGTCGCAGTTGTCAACCTTGCTATCAAACACCCAGCGCTCTCCCCAAAGCAGTATGATGATCCAGAAGCCGACGAGCAGATGCGGAAAGCTCAGCAGGCGCCTGGGCTGGAGGTTGATGGCGATGCGGTGCAGCACGCGCAGGCCCAGCCGGCCTGCCCTTTGGCGCCCCGGTCCCCGTGCGTAGGCCCATAGTTTGCGCGATTGCTTCTTCATCCCGTGGGCGAGCTTGTCGGCTAGGGGGATGTTGTGGCGAGCCATGTCGCCGCCATGCCCCGGTTGCCGCGGGGGGGCGCTTCGTTCGAGGGAGTGTTGGACGGGTCGGACGGGGAGGCGATGTCGTTCGTAGGGTGGGAGAGGAGAGAGAGGAGGGAAGGACAATGAAGATTCTTGCTTCTCTGAAATGACGAGTTCGTGAATGGAAGGAAACAAGGAAAGAAACGAACGTTAGAATGACTCGCTGGCGCGGGGGCAGAAGTGATGGCTGAAGGTCGCCCAAAGGAGGAAGGAAGTGTGAAAGGAGTGGTGGTGGAGGTTGATGCTGACTGACGGTCATCTAGATGGCTCGAGACCCTTGAACCACTAAGAACAGTCGGGTAATTACCAGGTCCCAAAAAGGGTTCGTTGCAAGGTACCACCACACCCATTGATACTACCCTGGACTTCTTACAAGACCTCGCATCATCCCCACCAGGCACATTACCAGGCTTTTTGGAGGCATAGGAGATCTACCATTGCTCTTATCAAAGTTCGCACGGTTTACGCTGCTCTCATTCCAAGTATGGTGCCAACCCTGTTTGCATTGATACTAGCCAAGGCTACATCTGAATATGACGGTGCTCCATGAGTGGAATGCACCCATACAAACTTGTTAAGTGCACGCATAGAGCTGAGCAAGATACTTCAGATACCAAGAATGATACTTTCAGGCTTCCTACATTTAGCGAGCCTTCCCAAAATATGTAACACCATGCCCGTTTCCAAACTCTCGAATAGATGTCTTAATCAGGGAACCCTGCTAACGCTGCCCGCGAAATTGCTGCTGCGACCGCTGCTCGTACCGCTGGTCCATCTCATCTTCATACCCCTGCTCGTCCTCCTCCGCCCTTGCTCGAAGAGGAGGAGGAGGAGGGGCCTTCTCCTTCCTGCGGAAACTCAGAAGCCTCTTGAATCCGCCTGGTTCCGGGGCGGGAATTTGATCAGTCTCGGGCGTGTACTCGTAGAACAACTTCGGCACGAGGAGACGGTATGGCACTGTGATACCCGTCGGATCCCGTGGGTTCACCTCGACGTTGAGGCAGATGTCCAGTCCGCCTTCTAGGTCCACCTCGTGCTTCTCGGCTCTGCGTAGCTGTTTCGTCGTCAGGCCCGTTGGTGTCCTGAGGAACGGCTTTAGAGCCTGCGGTGGTATGTCATCGTCCCTGCCCGTCGGCGGCGCTCCCATTGTCTGCGCCCTCCGCGGTGGCTGCGCGGTGAAGTAGTCGTCGTCGCCATCCGAGTATTCGTCGTGCGCCGCACCTCCCCTGAGACCCATCGCCTGCGGCCTACCCGTCTGCCTAGGCTGCGGGTAATCGTCATAATCGTCCTCTTCGCTCTCTGGGCCCCATTGGCCGTTGATGCCCCCGTCGTCTGGTCGGCTCTGGCTGTTGCGACGGCCGAAGCTGAAGAAGCCCCGCTTCTCCGAGTCGCCGCGTCCCAGTGATAGCGTCCGGCTCAGTTTGGCCGGACGGTCACCCTCCACGGAATTACGGCGTGAGAGACTGCGCGACAGGCTGCGGAAGAGACCACCACCTCCAGATACCGGTGGACGCGGTCCACGTACAGAATCTCTCGACATGTTCGGTCGGGACCCGCCGCCCAGAGATAGCCTGCGCAGGAGACCGCCTGTGGCTGGCGGCGGGCTCATGCTTTCATCATGAGCCGACAACGGCGGTGTGGGCGGTGGTGTGCTTCCAGGAACCCACTGGCGGATAGAGCACCAGTTACGGTGTGGTAGGAGGCGCTTATTGTTCCTCGGTTTCCCGTCAACGCCGTGCTGGAACATGGGAATCATGCTTTCCTCCGTCTGTTCATCAAAGTGGTGAACCTTGTGCCGCTTATTGAGCGCATCGGCCATGATGTCGGGAGGCGGAGCGTTGGCAATGGCTGACGAGACCACGTTGGGCATGTACCGGGGGTCCTTGTGCTTCGGCAGCTCGAGCTTGGGGTTGGAATAGAATTGACCAACGGCAGCCATGTTCACTTCGCCGCTGAGGATCGTGATCCGCAAGGACTTGTCGATGGCCAGGTCCTGGAGGTCTTCAATAATGATGCTCCTCTCGTGTTTGTGATTCTTGGCAGTCCAGTGATCTCTCAGTTCATCCAGAACTTCAGATGCTCCGTCCACGTTCTTCAGAGCCTTGCCCAGCAAACCCGTCTTGCCCAGTGCCTTGACTGGGTTCACGGCCTTCGAGCGTAATCTGTTCCATGTCAGCGTCTATCCTCTCGTCCGGTGTTTGTCCGGTAAGGTTTGACTCACATAGTCTCCAGCCAAGCTAGTCTCGGGTATGCAATCGGCACTGGAAGCACGACGAGCAAATGCTCAACCTGGCCCCGCCTCACCTCATTGTACAGCCGGTTCATGATCTTCTCCCACGTCTTGTCTTCAATTACGTTGTTCTCTGTTCTCTCCGTTCGGCAGTCCGCGGCAAGCAGCGCAAGCTTGGATCCCAGGGACACATAGACACTGCGCGACAATTCGTTGACGTACGGCCCCGGCTCATGTCCGAGGATCCAACTGGGCTCCGTCTGTTCGGTCTCCGGGATGATACTCTGGTGCTGGAATAGCATGTAGTACTTGAAGGCCACGGAGCCCACGCCGGACAGGACGGGTGAGTCCATATCCCTATGTGGGTACGACCCAAATCCGTTGAAGCTCTCGCGGTCCGACCAGATGTTTACCATGGGGATTTGCGCGTTGGCTAAGCCAAAGAGACCTTGTGAGAACCAATCGCAGTAGCGGAAGAAGTAGAAGTCCTCTAGCTGACTCTGCAGCTCGGCTGTGAATGGAGCGCTGCGCTTGTGGAATGGGTTCCTCATCTCGAGCCAGTCGATGAACATGTCGCATTCATCGGCCACTTGGTCGTTGTAGATCTGGTCTCCACCGCCAACCATGACGTGGAACGGGCTTGTTTGGTGGTTGTTCAGGACGTCGCGCCACATCGGGTCTGGTCCGCTGAGCGCATCAGCCTTCACGCCGATGCTGAAGCCGTTGCAGCTATGGAACATGATGTTCATGGGTTTGCCACGGCCCGGCACCCAGAACGCATTGCATGGCCCGCGATTGATGCGGTAAGCAATGCGCTGCTCAGAGTCTCTCAGCTCAATCTCAATGTTAAACCTCCAGAAAGTGCAACCACGCTCCGCATGAAGTCGGAAGCCCCTGACGTCCTTGTACTTCTGTAACTTCTCGCCATCGGTATCGACGCGCTTCATGCGACTGGCAAAAGTCCCGGGGTAGTCGGCCGAGCCATCCGGCGGCGGGATGTCTGGTGGGCTCCGTGTAGCTTCGAAGAGGCCTTCATCCGTCTCATCCATGGACAGATCTACGCCCTCCTCTAGATGTTCCACTGGCCGCACAAAAAGGGTCTCCCCCCGGCGCCCGAGCTTCGGATGTCCAGCTATGGGATCGACATACTCGGGGGAAAGCTCGCCCTTGATCTGATGTGGCGGGGGCGGCAAGCGTTCGAGGTCTTGCACAAATAGGCGAAGCATTGGAGCGATGTCGTAAGATGAGTCCGAGTCTCTGGTCACAATCATAATGCTGCCCCTCCACATCTCCCTTTCCGTCGCAGGACCTCGCGGCCTCGTCACCCTTTCTTGGCGTATCCCGCAGTATCTCAGGAGAGGTCCGCATTCCAAATAGAGCTGTGGCTTGAATCGCGTAGGCCCTGGGGAATAGTCAGTAAAGTTATGTATCATGAAGATTGGGCATCTTACCATGCAGGTCATCATACTCTCCGTCGAATGCCTCAGCCTTTGAAGGCCTAGCTGATGATGAGTAGCTGCTTCTCCGGCCTCCCCCTTCCCACCATGCCTTGTTCTTATCGTCAGCAGGCGGCTGCTCCTTTGTCATATTTAGGAGTGAACCCGCCAAGACACCTATTGGTGCCTTTTTCCACTCATCCAGCCATTGTGGAGGGTTATACAGGCCATCGCCGGGCTCTAGCCCCTCCTTGCCCTTATAGAGCATATTCGTGATGCGATTGTGGTGCGAGCTCTCCGATGAATAGTCGCTGTCCTGTCGTTCCAACTTCCTTCGCTGCGCAGCTGCATCTTGTGGTGTCGGAGGCTCATCCATGCCCGCCTCGTCTCTGGGCGCCCTGGCCTGGTGAGCAGGAAATGTTTGCGCATCCCGGCTATACTGCCTGTTATGGATAGGCTCTGTTGCTCTTCTTTGGATGCCTTGAACTGGATCATCCATAAGAGGCACCCCACGAGTGCCGGCGGTAGCAGCCGGGCGCCTCGCGTCCTTTGGTTCAAGGGGTAATTCCTTATCCCTAACTCGATGGGGAAGCGCCCCACGGGATGGTGCTTCTGCCGGTAGGGTTTCTCTTGACGCTGGCGCCCTTGGTTCACCTTGCGCCCAGGCGTGGTACGAGCGCTCTCCGGGAGGGTCTTTCTTGAGTTTGTTACTCCCACTCCGTGTCAAAGAAAAGCCACCGCTTCCGTTAGGAGCAGACTGCCGCGACTGTTGGGTTCTGTCGACTTCATCTGGGAAGCTTATCTCGTCGCGTGTGGCTCGCTCGCGGAAACTCAAGTTGCGCCTTGGCAAGTCGGCATTGGGATCAGACGGAGGTGCCACATGTGCTGCTGGATCCCGCCCTCGCGGAGCAGGTGCCCTGTAGTCCCGATCCTCAAGGTGCATATGCCGGGTCGTGGGTCCTTGCTCAGGAGGCGGCTCGGATGCCACTGGAACGGCCCTCGAGACCGGCGGTTCCCTGGGGACGGGAGCAGCTGCAGCCGTCGGCGCGGTCCTTGGATCGGCATTGGGCGCTGGCGGGTGGCGGTTGTTGGAAGGATCAGGTTGGTGTGTCGGTACCTGGTTTACAGGGACCTCGCCGGCTCTTTGGGCTGCCCTCTCACGGGCCCGACGCTCGGCAGCTTCCACACGGGCGCGCTTCTCCTCCTTGGTCAAACTGTCGAGCGTCAGCTCAAGCCTCTGGAGGGGCGATTTAGACATTGCTGACTTTCTCCGACGTTCTGATGTTCCGGCAGAGGCCTTCCTCGACGAACCTGCCGTGGCAGGAGGAGCGGAGGCTCCAGCATCGCCGTAGGCCCCATATGGGCCCTCGTGCCTTGTTGTGTACTGTTCGCCATAGTCCATCTTTTTACCCTGAGGTGGAGGCCCGGTCGATTGGGTTGTCTTGTCGGAACCGGGCTCGGGCTGCGTATATGGCAAGCCTCCGTTTCCGTATGGGTGGCGATAGCTCAGTGGCGGCCCGTGAGGTGCCTCTGGACCGTTGGCGTGATCAGTTGAGGCTGGGGTTTTGTCGACTTCGTCAGTGTCGTGGTGTGGTTGGCGGGAGCCTTGGGTAGGAGGGCCAGTTTCGAATTCAGGGTCAAGGAGTGGCCGCTGGTAGGAAGGCGGTCTGGGAGCTAGGCCGGTGGGGACGAAGCTCGAGGCTGAGGGGGAGACGAGGGAACTGAAGGTGGTTTCGGTGTTAAAAGTCTGGTTCGTCTGGACGGAAGCTCGGTTCAGCTTCGAATTGGGGTTGGGATGTGCGTCCAATGGGCTCGGACGCTCGTCATCGACCATGCGTCGGTTCTTGTCGACGATCTTTGGGCCCGGGAGCTGGCCCCAGTAGGGCGTCGACATGGCGGTTAGGCGGTGATTGGGTCTCGAGGTCGTAGCGGCGGGTAACAAAATGAGCTAGACAGCTTGTGCAGCTTGGAGCACATGAGACGGAGCTCGAGCACCTGTAAACTGTTGCGTGGCGGTCTGCTCGGAGCCTTGAGCAAGCCGATAGCCAGCTCAACTTGCAAGGGCTAGCAGACCGGATATGGATGCCGTCTTCGCGAAACACCCAGTCTCGGTCAATTGGTGCAACAGGGGGATATTATTGTGCGTCGACTCGCGTGGATTCAATGTCGGCACTGATGCAGGCGCCCATGCCAGCCAATGTTCTGCAGACACATGCGACGCAGGACAACGGATCAGCAACAGCAAGCCACCGGGCGACTAATGAAAAAGGAGGAAGAGGTGGCCTAATGGAACAAGAGAGGAAGTTTCCAGATGGGCAGTGAGATGTGCAGAGGAAAATCTGAGACTATCCTCCTCCCAAGCCTCCTTTCATGGTCCGTACCCTGGCCGGCCTGCCGGGGGTTCTGGTTTTCTGATGGGAGCTCGCCGCCACCTCAAACAAGCCATCCGACGACAGCGCCGAGAGCTTGGGCCAACCATCACCGATGACGATGCCCAATGTCCAAAATCCTGCTCCGGCTGCATTTGGTCAGCAGGGCGGAAAGCGGCGGTCACTGGACGGATGGACGCGCTGGAGCCGAGGAGCAAGGCGGCAGGGTGGCAGGGTTGCAAGGACCTCGAAAAGTCGGTGGCGGGTGCTGTGGAACTGCGATCCTGCGAGTCCGCGACCAACATGGGAGGCATCCGTCTGTGACCATGCCGTTGAAATGGAAGAGGTTGCAATGAGGTTTGGGTGAAGATGCCACTTAACGAACTGCGGCACCTCGGGCTCCAACTTTTTAAGGTTCTGTCACAGGATCTCTCGAGTCCTTCCAACGTCCTACGGAAGGCACGACCCTAGGTACCCACTTCTGGTCCATGAACGACCGACTTCCTACCTACGGTAGAAACAGTACTTGACATTTGGGGTTGGCAAATATTTCTAACTAACCGCCCTGAAACTCGAGAAAAGCAAAAGTCGCCTACTACGTACCTCGTACAACCGACCAACCCCAGATTCCAAGGACGGACCAACCCATCACCTGATAGGTACTGTACTTCTCTGTATTCGTATGGACACAATAGCTAGAACATAATGCACCCTACCTGCCAGTGATTCAACAATAACAAGGCGACTATGCCACCTGATTGACAAGCTTCAACATGTTCTAGCAAGTGAAATCCCATTCAACAGCTCATGCTAGCTTCGATGATTCTAAAGTCCAATGTACTTAAACCACACATCCAACAAACCAATCTGTTCAAGGAAGAGAGCAAACATGATCCGAAGGAAGTCCCTCAGGTCCCGCAACTGTCGCGAGTCCATTTCATGATAGCAGATGTACAGGGAACACAGGCCCAAAATGAAAGCAACCGCAGAAAGGAGAGCGCAGGGCACGGGGGGCATGTGCCAAGGCTCCCGCACGCGGCGGATGTACTCTGACAGAGGATACAGAGTTTTTGCATCCTCTCTGGGGTCGAGAGGCCCCGAATAGTAGGTCACATGCGGCTCCAGGACCTCGTGCCTCCGTGTTTCCGTCAGGGCACCCGGCTTTGGGGTATGGAGGCTGTAGTGTTCGATGCGGGGGGTCACACTGAGCTTGACCCTGCCCGCCCGCTGCAATCCAGATCCCTTCTGAAGCTTGTCACAGCCTTTCTGGCGCTTGACGCAGCGCTCCGCCCTGTCTTTCGAGTGCTCGAACGCCTCGTGCAAGACATTGACCTGTCCGAGCTGATATTCATCGCCCGGCGCCAGCCATGACACGACGGTGATGCCAGGATCGAGCCGAGTCATCACACTAATCCAGCCGGCGTATGAGACGACATGGCTCAAGTCCTTAGTCAACGTCTCCAGATCCGGAATGGCGCCCGCGGATTCTTCGCCGACCACGTTGTACAGTGGTAAAAGGAGGATAGCAATCTGAGAGGTGATCTTGGCCACTTGGTCCCAGAAGAAGGGCGGGACGCCCGCGCTCTCACGAAGGTAGGCTTCATTCATCCGAGAAAGAATTTCGCTGCGTTCGAAACCTGCCAGATATATCAGTATCATGTTACCGCGACCAAGGGGCCGGTCTCAGGGGCTGGCAACTCACCATCGCAATTGATCAGATCAATGTCGTGTGTCGTCAGAGCCTTCTCATGCTTTTCACTGGCGCCGAACATGAGACTCGAAAAGACCTTGGCATCGATGACCTTCATAATGATGCCCATAATCAGGAAGATGCGCTCGGGTTCCTTGCGCAGGAGGCCTTCCCAGTGCATGGCATGAAGATCCGGACGAGCGATCGCCTGGACATACTTGTAGAATTCCTCTGGGTACTCGTGAACCCAAGCGGATCTCTTGCTGGTGAAGCTCCCGGTTCCCGCAAAAATCTTCTTGGCGAAGCCGTACAACTGTAAGAAAAGCTGAGAGTGGTGGTTCTCCAGAAACTGGTATGGATTGCGTCCGGGACGCTCATTGAAGTCAAGCGTGGGCCTGTACAGAACCAGGGGCTTGAGGTCTCCCACTGTTTTCCGAGTCCACGGTACATTCTCTCGCTTCTGCGTTGTTGAAAAAAGAAGGGGTGCCATCATGGATGTAGATGCAATGTCTGAAGTTGTAAATGTTCGAAATGCTCAAAAGTGATTGATTCGAAGCTTGATGTGTTAGAGGACGATGGCGGAATTGCTGTTCTTATCTACTTCCCACTTGAAGACGATGCCATGCACAGGCCCATTGTTCGTAGGATGCGGCATAGTGAATTCCTCGGGACAAGTACACCTCGTTGTTGCGAGCATAGCCAAGTAAAGAACAAAGGGCATCCCCGGGGTGGTGTGAGGCCCAAGCACTCGCTGGCACGACTAGAGTTCACCAGACAAAGCTTGAATACAAAGCGATTCCAACCTCCCTTCGTTAGAAGCCCCAACTGTCAAAGGCGTATAGCCTCAAAGGATAGTGAAGACATTGACGGCTGTGTACCCAACTTCGCTACACAGCCAGAGGTGTTGGGCGTCGCCATGGGCCTTTGACCGTACCAGGTAGACCAGCTGAGGCGACCGCACACCTTGGGTAGCTTTGTTGATAACGCGTGTTTAAGGCCGGCTCAAACATGTTAGGACGCGCTGGGCTGATGATGAGCGCCAGAGCATGAAGTTCGAGGTGATGGGGGCTAAGGAACTTGAAAGGTTTACTAACGCCACACGTCGCAAGGCAACTATAAGATTTGGGCCCCGGATTTCAGGCATCAATCTGGACTCGCAGCCCACCTGCACTGACCACCGCACAGTCAGTTGAGGGCAGGTGGGGTCCAATGGTGGCGGCAGGAGCGCCCGCGACGTTGGGAAATGGGCCCGAATTTTCTGCGGCGCCCGTGGTGCGGTGAGCAGCGGCGACTTTGACTTCCTTCAACTTCATCACCAAACTCGACTTGCGCCTCAGTGGCTACTTCCTCTCACATCCGCCGTTATCTGTTGGTTTATTGCCTGGTGCAAAATCCACAGCGCTCTTGAGAAAGTAGTAGACCTATTTCTCCCCTACTCACCTCACCTCTGCCCGAGCACTCCTAGCACTCTCCGCAACCGTCTCATCTCGAATTCTCCATCTTCGCTCTTTTCACGCGACCCCAGCAGCCAACGCTCCAACCCGATCCCATCAACATCTCCTTTCCTGAACACATTAATCGTCACCATGGCGGCTCCTGCGACCGAGACACGGAATATGGACCAGCAGGTTGACCTGTCTACCATTCCCATCTCGCCCAGCGACAAGGGCGAGGTTGGCGAGAGCAAGACCGACGGCAAGCCTGTCACCGTCTTCCACGACAAGGAAAACTTCAACGTCAAGCACCCTCTGCAGAACAAGTGGACATTGTGGTTCACCAAGCCCCCCAGCGGCAAGGTACGACGCCGAAATACGGTTTTGGGCGGGGCTCAGTACTGACCTTCATCCAGGGCGACAACTGGAACGACCTGCTCAAGGAGGTCATCACCTTCGACTCCGTTGAGGAGTTCTGGGGTGTCTATGTAAGCAGGAAATTTATCAACAACTACTCATCACTTCCCTAACATGAACCTTAGAACAATGTCGCCCCCGTCTCCGAACTGCCCCAGAAGGCCGACTATCACCTTTTCAAGGCCGGCGTCCGGCCCGAGTGGGAAGACCCCCAGAACAAGCACGGCGGCAAGTGGTCGTACCAGTACAAGGACAAGCGAAACGTCGAGGTCGACCGTCTCTGGCTCCAAGTCATGATGGCCGCTATTGGCGAGACCCTCGAGGACGAGGAGGACGGGGAGGTCATGGGCGTCGTCGTCAACGTCCGCAAAGCGTTTTATCGTATCGGTGTGTGGACTCGCACCATAGGAAAGCACATTCCCAACCGAGGAGATGGTGATGTCGCTGGTGGAAAGGGTCGCAGTGCCGAGAAGGGCCGGGGCATCCTCCTGTCGATCGGCCGTCGGTTCAAGGAGGTTCTGGAGCTGCCTGCCAGCGAGCAGGTTGAATTCTCTGGCCACACCGACAGCGCTAGCTCCGGTAGCACGAGGGCAAAGGCTAAGCATACCGTCTAAATGATGGGAGTTGGGTGAGAGCAAGTACCTCCTTCTATCATATTGCAGCGGCGGGGTCCCCCTATTTTCTCCTCGTCAGTGAGCGTCAGCCCTCGAGGGACTTCTGCTCGAGATGACTCCTACATGGAGAGCGGCCAATATCGCTTCTCATGGCTATGTATGGGTTTAGGGTCGCAGGCCACGGGCCACTCGATCTTTTCGAGTTTTACTTGGCGTTGCTATGGAACTGATTTGCTTTGGCGGCCGAGGGGTAACCAGTTACGGCCAGCATTAGCCCATAATACAATCTGAAGCTTGGGCCAACCCGTCTAGTTCGTCTATTGGTGTGGATCTATTCTCTACTAACCCTAACTATAGTATGCCGACCGTGCTCCATTCCGATTTTGTTTGATAGTACTCGTACACGGCCACTTATGCGACCTTCCTGCCCTCTAATAATGATATTACATCTCATCGCCGCTGTGTTCATCCTTGAAGACAGACTGCACGAGCAGCTTTTTGTTGATCTTGCCCATGGCGTTGCGGGGAATTTCATCAACCACCTTCATCACCTGCGGGATCTTGTAGTTGGCCAGCCTGCCCTTCAACGCGCGGCGCATGTCCATGGGACTCCAGCGCTCCACGACATCGGTGTCGACCACGATGACGCAGCCGACCTTTTGCCCCCACTTCCCGCTCGGCACGGCGACGACGGCTGCCTCGGCGACCTCGGGCAGGGAGAGCAGCTCGCGCTCGACTTCAAGAGCGCTGACCTTCTCGCCACCGGTCTTGATGATGTCGGCCGACTTGCGGCCTTGGATGAAGTACAGGGGTCCCTTTGTCCAGGGCTGGGCGTGTGCGGCGGCGGGGACGGGGCGGCGGACGGCGACGTCGCCGGTCTTGAACCACGGACGCCCGCCGTCAGGGTCGGGTACGAACTCGGAGGCTGTGGCGGTGGGGTTGCGCCAGTACTCCTTGAAGATGGTGGGGCCGCGGAGTTGGATCTCGCCGGAGCGCTCGCGGCCGGTCGTGGGGTCGACGTCTTGGCCCTCGGGGATGACTTCGTTGGTGTCCACGTCGACGAGGCGTGCCTGGACGGAGGGTAGGGGCCAGCCGACGCTCGCGTCGACGCGATCGGCCTGGTCGAGGCCGCAGCTGAGGGCCATGCCTACCTCTGTCATACCGTAGCGCTCGAGGAGGACGCTCCCGCGGCTGAGATCCCGCCAGGCCGCCTTGACGGGTGTGGGCAGCGCGGCGGAGCCAGAGATGCTCAGGCGCATGTGCTCGGGGCTGACGGCGGTGGAGGCAGCGGCCTGGAGCTCCGGGGATAGGAGTTTGTAGCTAGAGAGGAGGCGGCTGTAAACGGTGGGGACGACGGTGAAGAATGTGATTTTGTCCTTGGCGGCGGAAGATGATGTGTGGCCGTTGGCGGCCGATGGTGATGTGTGGCCGTTGGTGGTGGGAAGGAAGGGAGATGCGAGGCGTCGCCAGACGGCGTCGGCGTTGAAGGGGAAGAGGAATTCGATGGAGGAGCCAGCGAGAAGCGGGGTGAGGACGGCGTTGACGGTGCCGTGGATATGGTGGATGGGGAGGACGTGGAGGAGGTGGTCTGAGGGGGAGTACTCCCATGCCTCGATCAGAGAGCGGGATTGCGCCGTGAGTACGTCCTGCGGTAGAAGGACTCCTTTCTGCAGGGAGTGTCAGCACTGAGTGACGCGCGACGAGGGCGTACAACGTACAGGTCTGTTGGTCGTCCCCGACGTGTAGAGCATCATCCCCGCCTCCCCTGGCCCGGCATCATCCCAGGTGACCTCCTCCCGCTTGCCGCCACCCATGTGCTTGGGCAGCTCGAGATGCGCGGGACGGGCCTCTAGGTCCTTGCCCAGGACCTGCTGGGCCTTGAGGTCGAACTTGGCAGATGAGACGAGTAGAGACGCTTCGCTCTGGGATAGGATGTACTGCAGCTCTGGGGCGGGGAAGGCTGGTGATAGGGGCACAGCGATGGAGCGCACCGCCATGACGGCCAGGAGGGTTACTTGATTCCCACGTCGTTAGTCTCGCTGGAACGTAGACGGTGTTGACGGGTCTCTCGGCGAGAGGGGTTGCTGTCACTCACCCACGTAGTCGTAGCTATTCTCCACCAGAAACGCAATCCTTTCCCCGTCCAGGTCCGCGCCGCCCCTCGCCTCGCGCAGTAAGTCCCTCGCCCTGCCTACATCCCCCAGCAGCTCGCCATATGTGAACCTGCGTCCCGAGGCGGCGTGTACGACGGCGGTAGATGCCGGGTCGTGCCGCGATACGGCCTCGAGGATGGGTAGGCGCGGTAGTGTGGTCATTGTCCTGTGGCGGCCGCAGCAGGGGGCCAATGCGGAGGAGGAGAGGAGGGCGGGCGATGGTGGTTTCGCCAGGCGGCGGAGGGATGGCGACAGGATGGAGCGCAAGTACATGTGTGGGATTGGATGAGGCGGGGGACGCCAGTTCGGGGGGGAAGAGGGGGTGGTGAGCGGTGGCTGTTCCGTGGCTGCGGCGTGTGCGGCGTTGAATTGGAGTGGCCACGTGGTTGAGGGTTTCAGGGGTTGGGGAGACGCCTCGCCGAAGGGTCCAAGGATTTCGGGCTGGATGAGCGCGAGGTGGTATTACATATGTTGATCGTTGATGGGGGCGGTTTTGGTTGGGGATGGGAATCATGGGATGAAGTCAATTCGGTTCCGAGGGACGGATCATAATCTGGATGCCGAGAGTGGGGCTGTCGGCAAGGACAGCGCCATGACAGGAGCGTCTCACAACGCTATAAGCGCCACCCCACGGGAACTTACAGTGGGCTGCGATTTGTACTCATGTTAGTCGTGGAATTACAATTCAGAACGAAAACGCAGTGCTAAGCTGTTTAAATTCGTGCCACCTGGTTTTATTCGTCTCGTAGTCACTATAATACTACACAGTAGTATTTATTGGACGCCGGATTCTATTGCCATGATGTTCAAGTTGGTATGTAGTACTTAGTAAACTGCCACTGCTGTGGGGAAGTATGCACACACACGCACCGAAGAGACGCACAGTATCAATATATTACACAGCAGCCTTTCTTTTTTTTTTTTTTTTTTTTTAACAAAAAAGCACTCGAAATACCAGAACTACTTTGTAAAGAAACGGGCGATAAGCCCTACCAGGCATGTAAAGCCGGGGTAACCAAGGCGAGTTGCGACTGAACAGCAACATCAACAACCCTCAACGTTCACGATGCGCCAGGGTGGTTCGTCACAACACAGTCCCAGTCGGCAGTCCCATGATCAATGGTGAAGATATCGCGGTTACTCGGGCCCGAGCTGAGATTGTCACCCAGCTGCCAAAACATATCGCCGGCCATGCCCGAGGCCGAGAAGGCAGCCTTCTGCCACTGGCTGCCGACACCGCACTTGTCGGCAGACCATCCAACTGTGCAAATACCCAGGTTACTATGTAACTCCCGTCTAAGTGGAAGGGGTGCCTTGAATTGACTTACACTCTTCGAGCATGCATGGCTTTCCGACCTCAGCGCACACCTTTGCGTGGGCTTCGATCCAGGTGTTGCCCCAATCGGCGGTAGTGTCCCCTTGACTCGGTTAGTAACTCGCCACGACGATTTGGATGATGTGTGACGTACAGTGCTCGGGGTAGAGATGAAGAGTTCCAAAGTCAAGCGTCTCGATACCAAGGTTCTTCACCCAGTCGACACCCTCATAGTATGTCTCGGGGTAGCTCCCCTCCGCCGACAGACCGAAGCCCTCGTCCCCCAGTGTCACAAGATGGTTGCCGTCCAGGGACTTGACATAATCGGACGTGGACTTGGCCCAGTCGTAGACAATGCTAGTGTCGCACCCTTGGCAACGGATCTCATTCGAGAGCTCCCAGGCGAAGATGGCCGGCGACTCGATGTACCGGCTCACGACAGCCTTGACGTACGTCCTATACTGCTCCTGCGCCGCCTCGTTGGAGAACCAGGAGACCTTGTCGCCTCCGAAGGCGGCGGCGTAGGCCGAGATACCGCCATAATCATCCCAATAGTTGACAAAGGGGATAATCAACTTTATTCCGCGATCCTCGGCCGCCGCCACGACGGCATCCAGGAGTTGCAGCCCGGTGGGACCGTCGTTGATCTCGGAGCCGCCGGGCGCGAGGTACTGGAACCAAGGTTGGCCGGAGGCGGGCTTCTCGTTGACGTCGTTGAAGCCCCAGACTCGGAGGACCTTGACGGCCGAGTCCTGCAGGTGGTCGAAGACGAGGCCCACGTCGGCCGAGTTGGTTAGGAAGCTGCACCAGTAGCAGTTGGTGCCGACGAGGTAGTCGGCCATGTCGAATTTGGCTCCGTCGGTGCCAACGAATCCATCAGCTGAAAGTGATGTTAGCATGATCTGCCCCGTACTAGTAATCTGGGGTATCGGGGTGAGAATAGAATAATACCTCGGGTCTTGAGCACAGAGACGTCACCCATGGCGCCAACATGGGCTCCTCCCATCTTGGGCATTGCCTGTGCGATGCCCGAAAGGGCAAAGAGGGAAAGGAGTCTATTCGAGTACATATTGGGATAACTGTCTGAGTGTTTGACTAGACGATGATGTTAATGAAGCCAGATGGACCATCCCAAGAACGCGCTACTATGCTTTATATATTCATCTTTTGGTGGTGACTTCTCTAGGTACGTATAGAGGGTGCCCCTGGGACCGAATTACTTCAATCGTCACCCTCCCACGTCCCACGGCACTTTAACAGTCCGTGTCTGCCACGATACTCCCTACCGAGACAAAGTATGCAATGAATGGACGGAAGTCCTTGAAACAAGCTGACGGTGTTTCGCCGGCAACTACCCACCCACCTCCCCCATATTACACGAAACCGAGCTCTCGGGGATATTACCGCCGATGACATACAATTCCGCTCTTCCCCAGCACGAAACGACTTTTAACATCACTGACCCTATTTAGGTCCATTGATGAGCATCCTCCTCCGAGATTGATCTCGGATGTGAGCGGGAGGAGCGCGGGGGCTGTGCCTATTGGGGCATCCCGGCACCGCACCCTCCGGAATTGCTCCGCATTGCGCCTCTTCTATGTTCCGGCTACATGGCCTATGTGGGAGACAAGGGCCCATTTCAAAGAAATTTCACCTACGATAGCTCACATTATTAGACTTTGTGTGCTTGGTACGGGTTTTAATAGTGGGTTGACGGTAGATGGCGATAGCCGGTGGTCGGTACTACTGATGTACTAGAGCTACCCTAGGCTGGTTCAAAACTACTAACGTTAGTACGGTAACATGCTCAGATGTAAAGATTGTGCAGAAGCACCTATATAAATACTGCATATTCCATGCATGCGACCGGAATAGCATTCTTCCGACAAAAGTCGTTTTGACAGCAGATGTTTGGAAAGAGGGGGGGGGATCTACACCCTTCTGCATGCAGCAGACCAGACGCATGGGGTAGACACAACAAAAGGCGGTAACCAAGAATCTGGATTTCCAAACCATCTCCCCTGGCACCGGCCTCGGAGCTCCCACCTCCTCGTGGCAGCTTCTCATTTGGGAACATGGGAAAGGGCGGGATCCCGGTTGATTGGGTCCGTGCCTGGTGTGCTGCGCAGTGCCGCTTTTGCCTGTTTTGCATTGCCGCTCTCTTTTTGCGGGCGCTTGTCTGAGTTTTGCAGATGGGTTTCCAGGTGGTCTCCACGTCGTGAATACTTTGAGCTTCACTGGAGACAACACGAACGCAAGGCAAGAACTGGGATTGATTGGCGTTGGTGGGCTGTCGTTTAGTCCTCTGCGTATTGCCAGCCGTTTCTTCGGCTGCGAGCTGGTTGCAACTGGGCGACTGGAGAAACAATTCATTTGTTTCCCCCAGTTCCCTTGTCGAACTGTCGGATGTTAAGTCCTTCCTTTGTTTTCCTTCTTTTTTTTTTTTTTTTTTTTTTTTTTTTTTTCACTTCCTCTATAACACTGGTTCTTGGAGCCTTTGGCGCACGACGACCGGGCCGGAAAATGTGGGCCCGGCAGGACCAGACACACGTCTGGTGCCCTGTTTGAATCTTGAATCGAGCCAGAAACCGTTTCAGGTAATATGATGGCCAGCGGGTTCACGGTGCGGGCTTAGTCTCCGGGCTATCATTGAAACATTATCTGCCAGGGCGCTTTGTATTGTCTTTTCTGGATCGCTCTACTGATGCCGATCCTCCCGGCACTGCGAATCGTTCTCGGAGTCGTCAACATGTAGATACACCCCCCGGTAGTCGCAGATGAAGGCTGTATGAGTATTTGAACATTTTACGGTTGGGGCAGAGGCAGGTGGCAGCATCCGTTTGGTGAGCTTGTCCACCTACCGATCGCGTTGCGCTGTTTTGTTGAAAGAAGCGGAGCTGGATGGAGCTTGGGAGGTTAAGGTTGGTGACGCCGTACCCTATAGGCGCAACTAAATTGTTCTGCTGCCACGAAAACAGGTCGCGTGGCCCAATGGCAAGGCGTTTGACTACGATACGTTTCTAATACGGTCTATCAAAAGATTGCGAGTTCGATCCTCGCCGTGACCTTTCAATTTTGCTTTTCGTTTCTTGACCCGCTTTACACGGGGCTTCATTTTGCCAAACCCACCACCGCGGGGCAGACTTTTCACTATGGTCGGGTCGGGTGTTTTTTGTTGTTTCTTTTCTTTCATAGTAGTTTAGTCTTATCTCACTCTTGGGCAAAGGTCGGCAGTAAAAAGCATAGCCGTCCAGATTTGCCTCTTCCATAATAGCATTAAGACCGAATTGCACCAATTCTCCCCATTTCCCCCCTCCCCGCTGGTCACCTGACTCTCTTCGCAACGCACAACTCAACCTGGAATGCAAAAGGCAGCGATGACGCTATACCGTATTGAGCGTCTTACCAAGTCGCGGTCAACCGGATCAACGCCATGCAGATGCCATTTGCCACTCGATTGGATGACACTTCGCTTCCTGTCCTGCATCCGCCAAGCCTTTTCCACTCACTCACCGACTTCACACCGAAGCAGAAAAGTCTCTCTACCGCTTCTTTTTGCTTTTTTTCTTGACTTCTGCCTCCCTCACTTGAAGAAGAACGATCTCTCCTCATCCTCTCTCTTCTTCCGCTTTGTAAATTACAACCCCTCGGCTTCCCAACTCATCTCGTTTGCTGCTGTTCCGCCCGCTGTCGAGATCTTTCTTTGTTGTTGTACGGAACCTCCGGCGTTGTTGCGTGTGTGTGTGTGAGTGAGCGGTCGGCGCCGAGTGAGAGTGTGAACCGGTGAGACGACGCCGAAGAAAGTGTTGAGAAGGAAGCAAAGGAGGAATAAAAGAAAGACACGCCATGTTCCGCCGCTACGCCCTCGGTTTCTCGACTGTGGGACGGCAGCTCTCCACCATGAGTTCCAGCACGACGCCTCTCGAGGACGCCATCCGCGCCAAGGTCGGTCCATTGTCGTACGTCCCTCTGCTGCTTTGGGCCGTTCGGCTGACACGGGGGGTTGGAATTGACTAGATCACTGCTGCGCTTAGTCCCCAGACTCTGGAGATCTATAATGACTCCCACCTACATGCCCACCACAAGCCTATGCAGGGTAACACCTCCAAGGAGACACACTTCAGGTAGGTAAACCCGTGAGCCCGCCCTGCAGGATGATTTCACAAGTGGATCGATGAGAGAGTGCTCACTCCATCTGCTAGGGTGGTCATCACCTCCGACGCATTCGCGTCCAAGATGCAGCCCGCCCGCCACCGCATGGTGTACGCCCTTCTAAGGGACGAGATGGCCGTCGAGGGCGGCATCCACGCGCTCCAGCTGCGAACCATGACCCCCGACGAGGAGGAGCGCCAGAGGAAGAAGAAGGAGGAGCAGGACGCCGCGGCCAAGGGGGAGACCGCCGAGTCGGCGCCCATCTCGGAGTGATTGGGAGACCGGGGAACTAGACCGACCACGCCGGTACTCGATGATGATGATGATGGTATGAGCTCGTGAAAGGGTGCCGCTGGTGGTGTCGCTTCGCTGGAATAGGCAAGCAGACTTGACGAAGGGGGGGGGGGGGNGGGGGGGGGGGGGATTAGAAACAACTTGCTCTCCCCAAGGAGGTATTATTGGCATCAGGAACAGCCCAGCTCGCTCTCTCGCTACCTTAGAACAGGCCGCCCACGCAACGGATAATGACGACAGATATTCCACTTTGGTACTCCGTGATCCCACGCCCAATGTCCGTTCATTAGTGTCATGGCATGCTGTGAGCATCAAATGGGACACAATCCCTTGGACAACGCCGGGAAACAGAAACCGGCCACTTAATGATACCGCTTTTACACAATGCCGAATTCCCGTTGGACCACCCATTGCACACCGAATTTCAGGACAATTACCCCTACCCATTGACGCCATCGACCCAGATTACCTAGCTCCCTTTTGGGCCAATCGACCCACTTGCTCTCCTTCTGATATGTTCCCGGAATTTATCTTGTTCCAGCGATGTTCGTCCCTTGGGGAGCCGCTTCAAGTACCCGGAGGATGACAATCTCCTCGAGGAGCTTGACGAAGGTGGCGGTGCTGTGCCTTGGACCTTGGTGCTGGGATCACTCCCTGGTGCCGAAGTATTCGCCACGGAGGCCACGGCTGTGGACGTCAAACGTCGCAAGTACCCAGAGGACGATGCTCTTCTCGAAGAGCTTGACGGCGCTGTGCCTTGGACCTGGGTGCTGGGTTCGCTCTCTGGTGTACGAGTACTCGCCACAGGGGCCACAGTTGCGGATGTTAAACGTCTTAAGTACCCAGAGGACGATGCTCCTCTCGAAGAGCCTGATGGCGCCGTGCCTTGAACTTTGGTGATGGGATCTCGAGTGCTCGCCATGGATGCCACGGTTGGAGGTGTTATCGCCCGCCGTGCCGGCTCCTGGCGACGCGGGATGTCGGTCGCCATCGGGGAATCAGGGTTGCCAACCGGGCGAGTTGATTGGGTTTGCGGCATCGGATGGCTGACAGCTCGCCTCTTTGCTGCGGGGGATTCCGGGCTTGTAGAGCCTTCCCGTGCCCGCTTGGATGGCGGGGTTGTTCCTTGGCTGCCTTTATGGTCCGGCTCCATGGCGGTGATGCGCGGTGTCACTGTTGCTTGCACCTCCCTCTCGCCCAACTCTGGGGCACGGGACAGCGTTGTCGCTGTTGCTTGTTTCCTCTTGTCGCCCAGTCCCAGGGCGGGGGAGCGTGTTGTTGCCGAAATTGGTTGCTCCGCCTCCGCTTCGCCATCAGTGTCGCCGACAAGGTTCCTAACCTCCGCAACCACATCAGGATAAGACTCTAAAATAAAGCTCAAGTTTCCCTTCTGCACAACTCTGTCCTCATACAGGGGAGCTTCGTCTCGGTCGTTGTACCATTCGCCGGCAACTAGTGGCCTGGCGGTATTCCGGACGTAGCCCTGATACTCCGCAGAAAACGCCCGAATGAAGTCGTCCCAGAGACAGTGGTGGAGCCATCTGTACTTGGCCATGTGTTCAAGGCATACACAGGCCTTGACAAATGATAACAGGCTACCGGAATACTTTGTGATGTAGCTTGGGTATGCGTCGGAGAATACCTCGAATGGTGCGTGGTATGAATGGGCCGCTATCTCATGCTCCACGGACTGGACTACATGAGGGCTTCGCACCTGTTGTTCTCGAGGAGGCAAGAAGTGTTGTTCCTGGACAGCCGACCTGGCCTTTACGGCACCGTTGGTCTCACCGGCCGATTCGCTTGATGAATCTCGCGACACATCGCGCATCGTGCCCGATGGCCCTCCTTCAGCAGGTGTCCCTGATTTCCGAGGAGACGTATCAAGGACGGAACTCGTGGCAGTAGTATTGGAGCTGTCAATGACCAGGCACGCTTTCGTCGAAGGCATGTGCCGCAACGACGTTGAAGCCGCTCCATGCTGTGGTTTGGGAACCGTCGGCGAGTCACTGAACAATACAGGTTTCATGCGCTTGGGTCGTTGTTGAACAGGCGCGACTTGTTTCGGGGAGCTCGAATCCGGAACCGCAGTGGCAGGAATCAAGTTGGGACTGGGTTGTGCACAAGAAGGCGTTTGCATGCCAGGAGCATGGCGGATATTCGGAGTCATGGCAGACGACCCGGGGACGGTTGCTCGATTCTGGGTTGAGATCGGCGCACCGGGCAAGGGTAGTTCAACCTCCAGGGTCTCCTCCGGGCCGCTCGATGGAAAGTCGAACGTTGGGGCCAGTCTCATGGCAGTGGCCGGTTTGGGAGGAGGGGCCATGTGTTCTTCATTATCGGGGGAGTAACCCGCGATGTGTGGCGTTGATTTAGGCGGACCATGTGGTGGTGACGCGGGATCCGGCTCCTCCTCATCTGACGGCGGCCAAGATACGACTCTCTCGGGAGATGAAGAGACGGGAGAGCTGTTCGGTGGCCTGCTTGGAAGAGAATGTCTGGCATGTCCGGGTGTGCCATCTGGCGTGGAGTGTTGAGTGGTATCTGGTCGCGGGGAGCTCGGGGGAGCTACTTGTGTCATATATGTGACATTGACATCTTCAGAGGTCCCTCCGTTGACGCTGCTGGTAGCCGTGGCGGTTAGGCGGAAAATACCAGCATCCCGCTTCTTCCTTTCCACGTAGGCGTCTATGACTGCCGACTGCACATGGCTGGGGACATCGTCCAGGCTGGGCTGCCGGCCCGGAGGGAGGACGCCTTCAATGCCATGCCGGTCCAGCAGCTTCTGCTGATCGGCGGGGATGGTAGTGATGTTACGGCGCCCCAGAAGCCTCGTGATGTCAGAAGACGACATAACAGCTGGGAGACCACCGCGCAAGGTGAATTTCCTCGTTCCCTCAGCCAACGGCCCCAGGATGTCGCAACATTTGATTGTGGTTCATGCGTGCAGTCGGCCCCAAGATGCTGGGCGGCTCCAATGGTTGATTTCGTCAATAGCGCCTCAGGGAGGTTGAATGTTTAGATGATTCCCAACTGAGAACTGTGGTTGAAAGATAGTCTTGCTTGCTTGAAGCTGATTTGAGTCGTGGTTGTGGCGAGGTGAGGGTCGTGACTGCCGTGGGCGTGAAGACGCGGTCCGGATCGCGATGCGGGATTGGCGGCGCCTGGGATGGGCAAGAGTGGTTGACAATATAATATGGACGATGGCCGTGTGCGCAACAGTGACGAGACGCCTCAACCCAGTGACTCGCCTGTAGTAGAGTCGGGAGCATGAGGTAAATACTTACAGACAGTCTTATGGTTGAGTATCGCTACTAGCTAACTGGGTTTATGGAGTGGCACTTGTATTAAAGTAATCATTATCTGGGTTCCAGATTTTGATGCGCCAACCGGAGCAACGCATATAACAATCTACCTGTATAGAGTATTTCTGTCACCAGGATGTGGGCAAGTGGGGTGGCCACAAAGTACCGGGAACCTGTGTGGAAGAGGCACCTGTGTCTATCTCAAATGTAACAATACTTCGTAGCTGCCTACCTCCCTCGGGCAACCTCGACTGGGACGAGGTGCACAAGCTTCCCGTTGTTCATCAGTCAGCACGACACCATCTCGATGGTCGGCCTCCCAACAAGGCAAAAGAGGGGATTGACACTACTAGTTTATCAGCGGTTTATGGGCGATATTTTCTCTCGTACTCTATCATTCCGACAAAGTCAGCGGCGAGCCACGCGGGTGGACTAGCAGCCCAGCCCCAGTGCCTGCCTGTCGTCACTCTGGATCAGTGTCTCGCTTCTTGGGTGTTGCACGATTTCCCCCTCCGCCAGCCATCGCACTCGATCGACCGACTTCCACGACGCGACCCGGTACCAGTCAAAAAATGCCAACGGGCCGCAGCGCTCACCGCTTCCGTTAATCAACACATATTTCTTCCATGTCCCATTCCCTGAGCTTTTCAAGCACCTCATAGCTACTGTTCTGTATTATCCCGCATCGCCAGCATGACCGCGTAGTCTCCCCGCCGCCCCCCATACCATCGAACGATCACGCATCGAATGCGAGCCGGATGCCTCCCAGAGCTCTCCGAGTCCTAGACGCACGTCCACAAACCGCACGGAATGGCTAGTGGCTCTTCCTCGAGGCAGCGGGCCGGGTCCCAGGCCTCGGAATCCCTCGGCTCGCCCATCAGCTTCCGTCACCGGCGTGGCTCCGTCGCCTCCACCAACTCCGTGATAGATAAAGAGCACCTTGCCGTTGCCCTCGATAAGATCCATACCGCGGCTAGCCGAGTTGACTCTCTCACTACCTTCAACGATTTCGCGCCTCCTCCCATATCGACGTCCGCGAGCGAGAATAAGGGCGGCGCTACGGATATCGTGCAGCAGGGTTTCAGCGGACTCTATAGTCGCTTTCGGGAGGCTGTGGGCGTTGGCAGTTCCTCGAAACGTGTCCCGGATGTCGAGGAAGCTGAAGTCGAAGCGGGTGGTCGCACATCCAGGCACTCTGGGTCGCTGATGAGTGGCGCCGACACAGCCGCAAGTGCGTCTACGTCCACGGCTCTCTCGTCCCAGCAAGCCATCTCTGCAACAGACATACCATCGTCAGGAGTTGCCACGGCATCAGTAGATGGACGATCACAGCCGCCGCCGTCATCCAAGCCATCGGGCCTGAACCTGATGACTGGATCCAAGTCACAGACCTCAAGCCGCCAGAGCCTACCTACAAATGCCACGAGCGCTGTCGTTGCCGACCCTCCCGTCCTGTCCAAAAACGAGACAGCCCGCAGCGGACTTAACAGTACTCAGGAGAGCGAGGGCTCAGCACAGAGGACCTTGAGTAGAGTTGAACTGGAGTCTCGCCTTTACGATGCAAAGGAAGGCAAGCTGCCACCCAGGAGTAACAAGGATGACGCTTCAAGTGTCGCCAGTGGCGAGACAACGAAGAGCACATCCCATGCCTCGGCCCCGCTTGCACCTCTACAGACCCGACATCTTCGAACTCCGTCTGGTGGTTCTCTCCTGCTGTCCCCTGACGACATTCGAAGACGCCCTGCCATCGACCGCATTAACCGGTCTCGTTCACCTGGATCCCGGGAATCTTCTACCGACCGGGGCACCGCCGCGGCCAGTCCGATCAGCATATCTGCTCACAACTCTGTGTACCATGACTCGTTCTCCAACGACTCCAACTCCCAGCGCATGCATCCCGGCAAGATCCCCGGCACAACCATGGGCCACGAAGGTGCAACCGACCGTCTAACCCAGCTGGACCGGATGCGGAGGCAAGTGTTGAACAAGGATTCATGGATGAAAGATGACACCGTCAAGGAGTGCTTCTACTGCCAGACCCCATTTTCCGCATTTAGACGCAAGCATCACTGCCGTACGTGCGGATGCATCTTTGACGCCAAGTGCACAACCGTCATTTCGGGCGAGAAGTTTGGCGTCGCCGGCTCGTTACGGGTGTGCAAGCGCTGTCTGGACGTTATCAGCCGGAGGCTCGACGGTAGTGGATCCGACGACTCTGGGGATGACCAGCAAGGATACCTCCCCAGACTTATGGGCTTCCGTCGCTCCAAGTCACCCAGTGCGGCTAGTCGGTCTAGACCCAAGGACCAAGAGGTGATTGTCGGTTCAGAGGGCTCCGAGGACTCTCGTCCCGTCTCAACGCCCGGTATGGCTGTAGCCGCTACTCGACGAGTACGGAATTCCAACAATCGATCGTCAGCCGTGCTCGAGATCGACGCACCTCAGCTGAGCCGGCCAGGATCCTCCCGTTCTCTCAGGTCTCTTGCGGCGGGCAGACCGCAGTCGTCACACGGCCACAAACGCCATCACTCAAAGCATAGCATCTTGGGGCGCTTCAAGGGAGCACCAGAAGATCGTGCTCCTTTCCGCAGAGGCATTGACGAAGACGCTGCCAAGAAGCCCAAGTTCCCCGCTTTTCATGATGACAACATCATCGACCCTGAGCTAGCCGACTACATGTCCGATGAATCGAGCGGCGACGAGCAGATGGGACTGTTCTCGGCCATGTCTGGCCCTGAGCTACCCCCGGAGAGCTATGAGCATGATAAAAACAATCTGTCCGGGTCTTTCAATTCAGGGAGAAGGCACCGACACAGGGCAGGTGAGAAGAGCATCAGTGGTATCAGCGGCAGAGGGGCCTTTGACGACATGAATGGACCACCGAGTCTCATCAGCCTTCGACGTCCGAATAGACGGCGGAATCTCAGCAATGTCAGCGGGAGCATCCACCATCTTGTTTCCCCCAGGCCAAAGTCCGCTGTCCACAAAGGCCCTTCGGTCTCTTCTGAGGTTCTCTTTTCCATGGAGCATCATGGACAGACGGGGACACAGTTAGCACGCAGCGACTCGCTGCACCACATCAGGACGCCAAAGGTGGAATTGAACAACTCTAGCCTGCGGCATGTACACAAGTTGCTCTCTCAGTTGCTGGAAGACGCGGGAATCCCCGACACATTGCCTTGGCAAAATTCTCTCGTTCCCATCCTGCTCCAAGCGACAGATGATGTTGACCCTGACGTCTCTCAAGGTGAAGACATGGACATCAGGCACTATGTCAAGCTCAAGAGGATACCGGGGGGTAAACCTAGCGACACTTCGTACGTCTCAGGGGTCGTCTTCACGAAGAACCTTGCGCTGAAAAGCATGGCGCGCAAAATTACGAACCCCCGCATCATTCTTGTCACTTTTCCGCTCGAATACCAACGACACCAGCAACACTTCATGAGCTTGCAGCCGGTTATCGAACAAGAGAAGGAGTACCTTAGAGTTGTTGTCCAACGGATTACGAATCTTCGGCCCAACGTCCTGTTAGCGGAGAAGGGAGTTTCAGGCGTCGCGCTTCAGTACCTCTCGGATGCCAATATTTCCGTTGCTTATAATGTCAAGCATACGGTCATTGAAGCAGTGGCTCGGTGTGCTGAGACCGAGATAATTACCTCACGCGATATGCTGGCCTTGCCGATCAAGGTGGGCAGATGCGCGTCGTTCGACGTCCGAACATTCGTCAACAATGATTACCCGGGCCGGAAGAAGTCATACATCTTCCTCTCTGGATGTAGACCGGACCTGGGCTGCACAATATCTCTCCGAGGAGCAAACCACTCTGTTCTCGGTCGAATCAAGCAGATTGTCGAGTTCATGGTCTATGTCGTTTACAACCTTAAGTTGGAATCGAGTCTGCTGAGGAATGAGTCCATAGAACCCCCAGACTCGGGTGAGGTCTCCCTATCCAACTCCATTTTGGCGGCGAATGAGAGCTTCCGATCAGCCAGCGCCGTCAGCGTTGTCGACAAGAATTGCCCCATACTTGTTCTCAATGAGGCTTCTGAGAGCGAGCCACCTTCTCAAATTACCGTGGAAAGCTCATCTATCGCCGGAACGGACGTGCAAGTTGGCTTCAATCCATCCGAGGAGGCCGGCCCAGGCAATTTCGTTCCTCCTGCTAAGCCAGTGCCGCACCCTGACGAACCTGATGGGGATCATACCAGTCAAGTCCCGGACGATGTTCCCATGCCGACGTATTACAGCGACATGGTTGCCAAATATGAGACCAAGATTCTGTCCGCGTCACCCTATGTCAAATTTTCTCAGCCCTATCTTCTGATGAGGGCGCGAGAGCAAGAAAGGCGCCTGCTTTATCTCCGGCGGCTCCTGGACCACGATGCAATCGAGCAGAGGGAAGTCCAAGAACAAGAAAGACTTGAGGCGCAAAGGCGAAAGGCCAAGGAGAAAAGTACGATGCAGGATGGAGAAGAGACGGACAACCAGGAGGAGGTCGAAGGCGAAGAGATCGAAATTGCCGTTTCCAAGAAGAACGAAGATTCGGAGGTCAAATCGACAGGCGATATTGAAGGCTCCGGCACTCAGCGTTTCCAACTCATAAAACCCGAGATGGTCGAAAAGATTGGTCAGAAGGCCCCCAAGCAAATGATGGAGATACTACACGCTGTCCATGACGCCGAGTATGACAAGGCGCTCTTCAACTACCAGACACAGACGCGGCACTGGGAGACTTATATCCAAGGCAACCTGGACCTATTCGACCCCTATTCCCATCAAAACATTGTCGTTCTCTACTCGGTCGTCTGCACAGCCACCAAGATCCCGTGCATTGAGCCTGATTTGGTCGCGCTTAACTTCTACGACGAGCAACGATATGACCCCGACATGTACCCCGACTGCACGCTAGGACAGTACATCGAAGACCTGGTCTACAGCAAAGAGGACATCTGCAACTCTAATGGGTGCGAAAAAAAAATGATGGAGCATCATCGGACATACGTTCATGACCAGTCGTGCATCACCGTTTTTGTCGAGAACTTTCCCCATGCGCCCACGAGGAAGCCAGAGCAGGGCGACGGAATCACAATGTGGACGTACTGCAAGATCTGTAAGAAAGACTCTGAGGAAACGGCCATGTCTACCGCCACCTTCAAATACTCCTTTGGCAAATACCTCGAGCTCCTGTATTGGGGCCGAGGCCTGCGCATGAAGGATACCGTCCAATGCCCCCACGATCACCACAAGGATCACGTCCGCTATTTCAGTCTTGATGGCGCCCGCGTGCGGATCCACTGGGATCCCATTGATCTCCTGGAGATTGTCGTACCTCGCGCTCGGATCACGTGGAATGTCGCCAACGATCTGCGGCTCAAGAATGAGATTTACACCAAGATGGAGGATCGGTGGACTCGATTCATGACTTCTGTCAAAACTCGTCTGAAAAGCATCAGGATTGACAGTGTTCTCCCGGATAAGGCCGAATCCTGCAAAGAAGAGCTGGAACGGCTCACCAAGAAAGCGCAAGAAGATGAATCGGCAATGCTCCGCGAGCTGCAAGACATATACGTCAATTCAAAGTACTACGAAGTGGTGCCATTCAACAAGATCGTCCGACGGATGCTTGAAGTCGTCAGCGATTGGGATGCCGCCTTTGCCAAATTCGAGGCTGACTTCCTGGGCGACAAAGATATGAGGCAGTTGACCATGATGCAGCTAAAGAAGATGTTTGAGAACAACGAGTCGAAAGAGTCGCTCGTCTCGAACGAAGGTACAGGATCTGTGGGTGATAGCGAGGAACCTGCCTCTCAGACCTTTAGTGAAGCGGATGAGAAGAGCACACAGCCCACCGAGTACACCGCGAACACCAGCACAGAGGGGAGCGCGTTGTCAGCCGCTAGAGCCAACGATGAGAAGCACGCCCCTGACGAGGACGGCAAGGTGGAGATCTTGGCAGAAGGTGTCATTGAACGAGTCGAGCCGCTCGATCTTGCGGGCTCGCCCGTGTCCATGAAAAAAGGAAGCCCCCACAGCGATGCCATTTCAAAGATCCCGTCTCCGCCGCAGCCGAGGTCTCCGAGACCTCCGAGTACACCAACCGGGGCCTCGAGAGCGAACACCGACATTCCACCTCCCGGGCCATTTTTGGCTGAGAAGGTTGACCAGAAGAGGCGAGAGAAGGCCATACAGTCAACCGACACGGGTGCATCGACGCCAGTGCCCAGCACCTCTAAGCAGGCCGTCGAACGTAGAACGGGACGCAGGACAGGCGACGAGGCCTCGCCACCGCTATTGCGGACGACTTCTCAGCCGGCAAGACCATTGCTTAGGTCTCAATCGTCTTCCGGCAAAGCAAACGCGATGAAAGATGAGAAGGGTGGTTCTGCGGAGCAGCAGGACCAACACCCACCAGAGGGATCGATCAAGGTGGATAAGAAGCTGTCTGAGCGACTTGGCCTCAGCGCTCTGAAGAATCGATCCAAGAATGGGCCATCCAGCATTCCTCGACTGGTTCAGAAGAGGCCCTCCAAGGTGTCGACGCTGGCAAAGCACTTTGAACAACTCAGCCGCGAGTTCGAGAAGGAGCGGATTCGTGATCGAAAGCAACGTGCTGCAAGTGTGCACCAGCCCCGAGCGATGCTCCCGAGAACCTCAACCAGAGCGGTCGTCGAGGTGTACGACGATGTCAACGACGCCTTTGTCGACTCGTCGCAGCCAAATAAGCAAAGCGTGGACCGCGACAGTGAGGGTAGACAGCCAGAGAGACCCTCTGCACCCGGCGAAGAGACCCCAAAGATGGAGCAGACACAGACACCTGTCGAGGAGGGCAAGACTACTGCACAGCAGGATAAGCAGGCGCAGACAGGCGGCGCAGAGAAGCCAGGCAGTGCACAAGCCGGCCAAGGCGGCTCTGACGACGAGGGAGTCATGAGCGACACTGAGACTGCTGTTCCTGAAGAGTACCTCCCGGGCATCAAGGAGATCGCCGATTCATTGGAACCCACTGATGAGATTCCGGAGGAACTGCCAAAGCACCAAAAGACCAGTCTCATGAAGTATCTCACCAATTTCTGGGCCGAGAGATCCGCCAGCGGATGGCCCGCGCTTGACTACCCCGTGACCGGCAACGATCACATCTTTGTGGACTCGGACATTATTGTCCGCGAAGACGAACCAAGCTCTGTCATAGCGCTTGCTCTTAACAGTGAAGACTACAAATACAAGCTCGCTCAGATCAGAGCCGAAGGCCAGGCGTCCGCGCGGGAGGAGGAGCCTGGAGCTTCAGTGGGCATTGCGCCAGGCTCGGTTCCCATATCTGAGGACGGGGACCTGATGGATGAGTCGGAGCTGGAGAAGAGTCTGCTCAGGGCCACGGGTACGCACTTGAAGTACTCCTTCAAGGATCGCGCCTCGATTATGACGTGCAGGATCTTCTACGCCGAGCAGTTTGATGCTCTGCGCCGGAAATGCGGCGTTGCGGAACGCATTGTCGAGTCATTATCGCGATGTCTGAAGTGGGATTCCAAGGGCGGCAAGACAAAATCTGTCTTTTTGAAGACGCTGGACGATCGTCTGGTGCTCAAGTCGCTGTCCCCCGTCGAGGCGTCGGCGTTTGTGCGCTTCGCGCCTGGGTACTTTAGCATCATGGCCGAGGCACTCTTCCACGATCTCCCCTCGGTCATCGCCAAGATGGTGGGCTTCTTCCAAGTCCTCATCAAGAATCCGTCGACGGGGGTGGATATCAGGCTCGACCTCCTGGTGACGGAGAATCTATTCTACGATCGGTCGCCGACGAGGATCTTTGACCTGAAAGGATCGATGCGAAACCGCAAGATCCAGTCCACCGGCGAACAGAATGAGGTGCTCCTGGACGAGAACATGGTCGAGTATATCTACGAGTCACCGCTGTTTGCACGGGAGCACTCGAAGAAGCTCCTCCGAGCGTCGGTCTGGAACGACACACTGTTCCTAGCGCGGCAGAACGTTATGGACTACTCGCTGATGATCGCGGTCGACGAGGACCGGAAGGAGCTGGTCGTGGGTATCATCGACTGTATCAGGACGTATACCTGGGACAAGAAGCTGGAGAGCTGGATCAAGGATCGGGGGTTTGCGGGTGGGGGGCGGAATCGTCCTACGGTGACGAGTCCTAAGGAGTACAAGAACCGGTTCCGCGAGGCTATGGCAAGGTTTGTTGCACTTCCCGTCCTCGTTTCTGTCTCACTCGCTGTGGCTTACAGCTAACACCGGGGCAGATACATCTTGCAGTCGCCGACTTGCTGGCATCTCTTCAACTATCCGCAGTACCCGAATTACTACTCGCGGGCGAGATTTGAGGAGCCTGAGCAGTAGTCAGCTTCTTTCCGGAATGGATTCTGCGGACGGGAGGTATTGTTTGAATGGCGGTAGCGAATGTAACATGCACATAACTGGGAGAAACATTCGTGGGAGTCGCTGGGACATTGTGGTACGTGTATACGGAGTACTCAGAGCATGGAAAGCGATACCATATGATGATGAGCTATGAAACAACTGCATGATGATGTATATGAAGCATTTCACTGTGAGCAAGTAAACTCGAGATTAATTATTGTGGCACTACTGCTGGTGGTTGAGTCCTCGATGAGCACTCAAGGGCGTTCCTCCGAATACTAAGTCTGTACTAGTAGGAAATAGTACTAGGTTAGTACTTTGTTACTTTGTACAAATGGATAGTACCATTGTGTGGGGCCACTGAACGTCACTGTCATGCACTCACCCTGTGACCCCACCAGATCTCCCCATACCAATCCGCCACCATCTTAAAACCCCGATCTTAAACCCTCCCTCCCATGGCATCACAGACTGCCCGTCGCCCACGGCAGTCCCACCTCAAATGTCCATCGACCTCAACTGGGAGACCCTGACGACAGGCCCCGACGGCGATGCCCTAGCCGAGCGCATCCGCTCCTTCATCCACGACAAGTTCCAGACCGTGCCCCTCCCGCGCTTCATCAAGTCCGTCACCGTCCACGGCTTCCACTTTGGCGCCATCCCGCCGCGGCTGGATCTCAAGGACATCACCGACCCCTTGCCGGATTTCTACGAGGCTGAGCTTGATGATGATGAGGACGAGGAGGAGGATGAGATTCGGGGTGGAGCGGGTGAGCAGCAGCAGCAGCAGCAGCAGCAACAGCACGCGGCGGCGGAGGCTGGGCAGCCTGGCGTCGCGGAGAGGAGAGGAGAGCGCAGACCGCTGGGGCTGAGAAGCGAGATGCTCAGCCGCAGCGAGATGTCAGGAAACGACCTAGGTAGCCCGTTCCTCGGCACATCAACCCCGGGCATCCTCGGCGGGCCAGGCCTCAACTACTTCCAGAGCCACCTCGAGCGCACAGGCACGCACACGCCTCTCGCCGCCGTCGCGGGCGCACACCTGGGCAACAACGCCACCTGGAGGGGCTCGACGCCGGACCCGGAGGCCCGCACCCCCAGCCACAGCCACAGCAGGAATCCTTCTCACGGGAGCATCTCTTTGGATAACTTTGGTCTCCCGCCTCAGAGCCTGCGTGAGAAGAGCAGCGTGTCTACGCTCGCGCCCACGTCAGTGAGCACATCGCGCCCGCCGACCCGAGATGACGCGCACTTTGAGTCTGCGATAGTCGAGGAGGACAACGACGACGACGATGATGATGATGGGACGAGGCGGCACCAGTCGCACCGGGAGCCACGGGTCGAGGACGTACAAGCTGTCTTCCGCATCCGGTACGCCGGTGATGTACGGCTCAACCTGACGGCCGAGATACTGCTCGACTACCCCATGCCCAGCTTCGTGGGCATCCCGCTGAAACTCAACATCACGGGCCTGTCGTTTGACGGGGTAGGCGTGCTGGCCAACATTCGTAAGCGTGTGCATTTTTGCTTCCTCAGCCCGGAGGATGCCATGACCGCGGTGGGCCCGGATGAGGAAGATGGGGACAAGGCGGGGGAGGAGGCGAAGGCTACTAGGTTTGGCGGGTTGCTGCAGGAGATCAAGGTGGAGAGTGAGATTGGGGAGAGGGATGGCGGGAAGCAGAGTTTGAAGAACGTCGGCAAGGTAGAGCGGTTTGTGCTGGAGCAGGTCAGGAGGATATTCGAGGAGGAGTTTGTATATCCCAGTTTCTGGACATTCCTGGTGTAAGGGGAGTCCTCGGTGTATTATTGGCCGATGGGAAAGGCTACCAGAGCTAGGTATGCCCAGATACTTAGGTACTATTAGTAGTAATTAATAGATACACCATCACTCAAACCCAACCACGTCGTCAGATCCATCACGTCAGCGTCTGCCTGAAGCCGTTATACGCCTGCTGGATATCCATCTCCAGCTCTCTAGCCTGCTGCTCGCTCAGCTCATCAGTAGCCTTCATCTGGTTAAGCGTGATAAGCCACTGCACGATCTTGCCGCGGTTGTCAAAGTCCTTGTCGGTGACCTTGTTCACGGACTGGATGACGTCGGAGAGCAACGGGTGCAGCTGGTCCTTGGAGAGCAGCCCGAGCTTCACGGCGTCGAGAAAGGTGATAAATTCTTGCGTCGCCTCGAGGATGAGGATACCGCTGGTGTTGCTGGCGGCGTGGGAGGGTGCCGGGGCCGTGGAGGAGGAGGAGGAGGCTGTGACGGTGGTGGAGGGCATGCCAACCCGGATCCGCTCCGTAGCGCGGGGTACCTCGATCTGCTTCCATGTCAGTGCCAGAGGAAAAGGCCAAGAAAGGGAGGCTGCTGGGATGAACAAAAACGTACATCCCATTGGGCCTTGAACTCCTCGAGGCTCTTGAACTCCTTGGCGATCTTCTCGTCGGCAAGGAGCGCCTTGTACTGCCTCAGCGACCGCTCGCAGATCTCCGTGTACTCGGCCTCGGGTATGGCGTCTTTGAGATAGGCCTTCTCGAGCTCGTCGAGGCTGATGATGATGCTGAATAGTTCTGCCAGGGAGTCTTGAAGGTCACGCTCGGCGCGTGTCTCGGCGAGTTTCACTTCCTAGGGGCGCCGGGTCAGCGCAAAGCAAGGGCGGGGTGGGGGGTGGGGTGGTCGATGGTAGGATGCGAGATACCTCGTCCAGGTTAATTGTCGCGGATAGATTCGTGTTGGGAACATAGCTATGGGGTGTAGGGGCATAGCCCTGCTGAACGGGTATCATGGCCACGAGTCGAGGTGAGGTACCATGAGAGCTCAACCTCGGGTGGTGGTGAGAGAGAGGTTGATTGTCCCACAGTTGGTTGAGGATCACGGAGGAGGGGATCAAATGAATAAATCGAATTAATACGGCGCGCGTTTGATGGAGAACAACGGCACTCAAGCACTCAATTGAACTGATGATGCTTGCTTGAGAAAAAAAAAAAAAGAATCGACACAGAGAGGGGCCCCGAGCTTCTAGTAGTTACTGATTAGTATAATATACCGTTCTTTTGAGTTGAGGAAGGTGCTGCCTCGTGGCCTCTCCGATCTCGTGACTACCAGGTATGAGGCGGCGTCACCCAACAGCAAGTACCGAAGCGTGGAAGTGACGACACGGTGGTTCTAGGCAATTGCATTGGAAACTGGAAGGTGGCAGAACCCGCTCACCGCCTGCTGCATCCACCACGCCAAACCAACCAACACTATCGATAAGGACCGCAGGAAAAAAAACTTTTGGCGGAATGCACCATCGCCGTCTGCTTCGCCAATTGATGTCCCGCTCATCCAGACACCACCACCACCACCACCATCTTCACGACGCCGTAACGAGTACCACCACCCGGTGCTCTGCTCAATCCGCCCACCATGGGTGCCGGAAAGAAGAACCTCAAAGGGACCAAGAAATTCGAGAAGAAGCACCTCAAGGACGTTCTCGACAAGAGAAAGGCCAACGCGAAGATCAAGCAGCGCTATCAGATCAAGGACAAGAAGAAAGCAAGGAAATCCCAGGATGCCGAGTTCTTGAAGGGGCCCCAAGATGGTGATGCCTCTAAGAGGCCGAGCGCGGGCAAGGGGAAGAAGGTCAACGATATGAGCGTCGACGACTTTTTCCAGGGCGGCTTCGAGGAGATCATCGATAAGAAGGCTGGCGGAAAGGGCGCCGGCAAGCTGGGCAAGCGGAAGCGTGACGGGCCAGCGGTGAACCAGGACTCAGACCAGAGCGACGGGTCCGAATCGGACCTGCCCATGGGCGAACCCGTGCCAAGCGACGATGATGATGATGATGATGACGCCTCGGACGACGACGGGACCGGCGCTGGCGGAATGAGCAAGGAGACTATAGACAAGCTGGCCGAGAAGGATCCCGAGTTCTACAACTTCCTCAAGGAAAACGACCCCGAGGCTCTAGACTTTGACGACAACGCGGACCTGGCAGAAGTCGACGAACTGAGCGCTGGCGAGGATTCAGGAGAAGAAGAAGAGCAGCAGCCCAAAAAGAAGCGGAAGAAGGCCAAGGAGGCGGAGGAGGAAGAGGAGCCAGTGCAGGCCACCGAGCTGACCCGCGCCAAGGTCGCAGCCTGGAGGAAAGCAATGACCGACAACAAATCCCTACGGGCAGCGAGGCAAGTCGTCCTCGCCTTCCGAGTGGCCGCGCGCCTGAACGAGGACGACGAGGACACCCAGCAGCAGCGGTGGACCATCAACAGCCCCGAGGTCTTCAACGACGTGCTGGTGATTGCGCTCAAGGAGATTCCCGCGGTCATGAATCACCACCTCCCCGTCAAGGAGTCCGCGTCGGGCAAGGCGTACGTGCAGACCGAGACGCGCAAGTTCAAGACGCTGTCCCTGCTGCTCAAGACGTACACCTCGTCCATCATGCACCTCCTCAGCACCCTCTCCGACGACAGGACCCTCAAGCTCACGCTGTCCGCCATCACCCCCATCCTGCCGTACCTGCTCTCCTTCAAGAAGCTGCTCAAGGCGCTGACCAAGTCTGTCGTCAACTTCTGGGCCCAGCCCGCCAGCTCCGAGTCGACACGCATAACCGCCTTCCTGGTCCTGCGCCGCCTCGTGGCCATCGGCGACAAGGGCATCCGCGAGATGGCCCTCAAGGCCACCTACCAGGGCCTCATCCAGGGCTGCCGCGTCACCAACGCCAACACCATCCAGGGCATCAACCTGATCAAGAACTCGGCCGCCGAGCTCTGGGGCGTCGACCCGGCCGTCGGGTACACCACCGCCTTCACCTTCATCCGCCAGCTGGCCATCCACCTCCGCAACAGCATCGTCAACAACAAGAACGACGCCTTCCGCATCGTCTACAACTGGCAGTACACCCACTCCCTCGACTTCTGGTCCTGCGTCCTCGCCGAGCACTGCAGCCCCCTCAAGGAGGCCGAGGCCGGGCGGGAGAGCCCGCTGCGGCCCCTCATCTACCCGCTCGTACAGGTCACCCTCGGCGCCCTCCGCCTCATCCCCACGGCCGTCTACTTCCCGCTCCGCTTCCACCTCATGCGCTCCCTCCTCCGCACATCGCGCGCCACGGGCACCTACATCCCCCTCGCCTCGCCCATCCTCGAGGTCCTCAACTCGGCGGAGATGCGCAAGCCGCCCCGCGCCTCCACCCTAAAGGCCTTCGACTTCTCCATCTCCTACAAGGCGCCCAAGTCCTACCTCCGCACGCGCGTCTACCAGGACGGCGTGGGCGACCAGGTGGTGGAGCTGCTGGGCGAGTACTTCCTCCTGTGGTCCACCTCCATCGCCTTCCCCGAGCTCGCCCTCCCGGTCATCATCCAGCTCAAGCGCTGGCTCAAGCAGGCCCGCTCCAAGACACAGGGCAACCGCAACGCCAAGCTCGGCTCCGCCCTCGTCCTGCTCGTGCAGAAGCTCGAGGCCAACGCCAAGTTCATCGAGGAGCGCCGCGCCAAGGTCGACTTTGCCCCGCGGGACCGCACCCAGGTGGACGCCTTCCTCAAAGACTTCGACGTCGCCAAGACACCGCTGGGTGCCTATGTCGTGGGCCAGCGCAAGGCCAGGGCCCAGCGGGCCAAGGTGCTCGAGGAGGCCCGCAGGGAGGATGAGCGGAAGAGGAAGGAGGAGGAGAGGGCTGCCAATGCGGGTGACGAGGTTGACGGCGACAGTGAGGATGAAGAGCACGAGGATGATGAGGAGGAGATGGATATGGGGGATGAGATTCTTGATGAGGATGAGGATGAAGATGACGACGAATAGATGGTATACTCTGGTACAGCCTGTTTAATCACGATACCTTTCCGCACATAACGCGGATCGATGCAACCGGGAGCGATACTAAGTTCATGTCCATGCATGCATTCCCGCCCAATCCGAGGCATATTATACAAACGCCTAAGTAGGTACCAATGTGCAAGTGGCAACAGAGCCCCAAGCTTGTCTCGCCAAAAAAACCCAATAATGCAAGACCGGAACCTGACCAACTCCTCAATCCAACAAGCCGTTCCAAACCAAGTCCAAGTCTCCTTCAAACACCGAGTTCATGATGGTCCGATTTTTTTCTCTCGTGTTTGCCCTAGCCCTCTGGATGGCGAGTCGACGCAAGCGAGACTTCACACATCCGGCAGACCCTCCCACGTCAGTTGCTCACTCCCGCTCGTCACGTCTCTGACCGTCATGCCCGTAATGTTCAGAACCGTAATCTCTATCTCCTCCTCTGACATTGCCTGGCCAGCAGCCTTCTGTCCCTCGAGGACATCGTATAAGCTGTAGATTTGATCGTTCTTGGCCTCGAGCGTCTTGAGCAGCGTGCGAATACCCTCGGCCATAGTGAGTCTCTCACGGCGGCCAAGAGCCTTGTCGCTGCTGTTATACTGCGATTGTAGGCGTGACAGCTCCAGCTGCAGGTGCTGGGCCTCGTCCTCGAGACCCTTGATGACCATGGCAAGGGCATGGCCAGGGGAATGGGCAGGGCGCATCGTGGGATCCTCAGCAGTGAGATCGCGATCGGTAACTGGCACAGGTCGGGAGACTGTGACTCGCTTCTTGCCCCTTGCAACATCGGCCGATGACATGACTCCGCGGTGAGATGTGATGCGGCTGCAGACAGTGCAGTTCCTGCAGCTGTGCTCGCACAAACCATCCAACACGCGGCGCGCATCATCCGATAGGGCTGGGCATGTCTCCCTGCCAGTCGACAAATCGATGGAAGCAGCGGCCTTGTATGAAGACCTGGACTGCGAGCGAGCACGTTGTGATTTGTCGGCGCGCTGGACCGTCTCTCGCGATCTTGAGCGCCTCTGCTCCACCGAGTTCGCCTCCTTTCGTGACCTCATAATGTCGCGAATAGGCAACGCCATGTCCTGCGTGGAGATGTCGGCAGCGAACCCAGTGGTATCCTCATTCTCCGTCAGAGCTTCGAGGTTGGGAAGCGACGACTTCTTGACGCCCTTCTGCTGAGTATTCGAAGTACTGCGTCGCTTGCTACCTTGGTTTGGCAAGTTGGATGCACTCTTGCTGCTGCGGATCGCTGTCTCTGGTACTGCGAACGCGACCTTGGAGTTTCCGACGCTGCTTCCCTTAGAAGGGACTTTGCTACCGCTCTTAGTGCGTTGGTGGTCCCATTGCTTCTTGCTTTGGCGAGTTGTATCGTTCTTGGCAGACTGCTGGGTCTGCTCCTCGGTAACATCCGCGATGGTAAACAGCCGGTTGCTGTGCGCAGTAAATTCCGGCAACGTAGGCATGCCGTGGGTGTCGGCGTCTTCTGTCGGGCCTGTCTCGTTCTTGTTCATAGTGATATCGTCCACAAAGAATGCCGACGTCATGTTCTCGTCCGTCTCCTCATCCAGCCGAGCAGAGAAGTCCTCCTTAGGGGCGGGCCGGCAGTGATCCAGTTGCTCTTTCAGAAAATCGACTTCATCCTTTAGCTTGAGATTTTCCTCGTGCAAGTCGTGGAGGCTACGCTCGAACCCAGAGTTCTCGCGGCGAAGAATCTTGTTGTCGTTGAAATACTTCTCGTTGTGTCGGACGAGGCTGGCGTTGTCTTCGCGAAGCGTTGCTTTTTCCTCGCCCACCGTCTCAACCTCCTGTCGAAGGTTCTTCACTTCCCCTTGGGCGGCGCCAAGCTCCTGCCGGACTTCATCGAGATTCCGCCGAAGATCTTCGTTCTCGTCCATGAGCGTCTTGTTGTTGGAGCGAAGCGACCTGTTCTCCGCGATGAGGGACTCATGCTGCCGGCGAAGCGTGCCCGTCTCCTCTCGCAACTCCTTAACCTGCCTCTGTATCTTCTCATTTTCCGCGTGGAGCGACTCGTTCTCGAGCTCGAGCGCGTCCCGACCGTGCTTCAGTGAAATAAGGTCGCGGCGCAGCGTATCGTTGTCATGACGCATTTGCTCCGTCGACTCCAGCTGCTTGTGAGTCGTCTCGAGTTCTTTCTCCTTGACGCTAAGCTTGCGGGTGAGCTTGTTGATATCCTCACAGGCCTCCTGAAGTTTCCGCACAGCACGGTCTTTTTCCTGGTTGAGCGAGTCGTTCTCGATCTCGTTCAGACTGATCCTGCGGGAAGCTTGTTCCAGGCGAGACTGCAGAGCGGCAACCTCGGCTTCCAATTCTGAAACAAAAAAGGTTAGTACACAGATCTTATATAAACGCGCAGGGCAACTCACGGTTCTTTTGTTGCAAAAGCTGCTCGTTGGCTCGGTCAGATGAGCCAGTCCGCCCGCCAGGTGATGTGTACTTGAGCTGTGCTTCCAGGCTCTCCACTTGTTTCTGAAGGTTGACAGCGTATTCTTGAACCTTGTCGTAATGTTCCTGAAGCGAGATGATCTCCTCCCGGATCATATCCATGGAGACGAAGATCTTTTCTTCATCTTCTGGGATCTCTAGCCCGTCTACTTCCGCATGGCTTGCCTGGGAGGGCATCTCCCGGCGATCATAGACCTTTCCGTGCTTGACGAGGACTGGAACACCGTTCTTCATGGCCCCATTAAAGCGCAGAGTCCCTGTGACAAAATCGCCCAAGTGGGAGACATCCGGCATGAAGAACGACCGAACATGCGACGCGTTTTGTTCCGGGCTACCCATGGACACGGGTGAGGAAGGCACGGCGGTGAGGCTAGATTTCGCAGAGGACATTGGAGGTGAGAACTCGCGCCGTTCACGCTGCCTAGACTCCTGGGAACTCTTTCGCAGCTGGTCTAGGGCGTCTGTGAGTGATGATCGTTTCATATTCTGGTGGTCCGAGGTCGGGTGGATGTTGGTGTGGGTCTTGGCGAGCGGACTGGGGTTGTGCGCATGCTTGGAGAGTCCCCGGACTGCCAGTCCGCGGCCGGGCGACTTGGACAAGATGGACAAGTCCGACTCATTATCGACGCGTGGTTGCATCTCAGAACGCGTCCGCACGGAGCCCTGCCAAGGATCTTGTGTGGATTCGTCGTTATATTTGGCGGGGACGCTCGGCGCCTTGTTCTCTTTAGACTCGGAGCTCATAGGTCTCGAGTGGGTGTCGTCGTCGAATATGGGGACGGAGCGGTTGTTGGGCATGCCATAGAACTCGGGCCACTTGCGGTGGGCAGCCTCCCAGTTGACGGGAAGCTTCCTAGGAGCCGTGACACGGGCAATATCCTCGTTCAGTCTCCGGGTCGATTCGCCTTCGGGGTCCGAGAAGACGGACGAGAGGGTGGGGCTGACGGTGCCGTGGGAGCCGGTGGATGACGGGGGCGAGTTGAAGGGGTTGTCGCGGTTGGCATTCATTTCTCTAAGGATACGAGAACGATACCTATTGACGGCGTCGACCTCCATGGCTCCTGTCGCGCGCGTTCACGACGCGGTGATGGAGCAGCGGGAGGAGTCGATGGCGTGGTTGAGTAATGTTTGGGGTGTCGGGGAACAGCAAAACGCGCCGTTGCTGGGGCGGGAGACTGATGGTCGGGTCTAGGAGGGCAATCAGTGGCAAGTAGTTAGCCAAAAGACGCGCCCAGAAGAGGGTTGCGCTCCTGAATGATTGTGATATTCTGGGTGTGAATGGGTAGGATGGATGGGAATGAGCTGTCAAGGGTGTCGCGGAAGGTGGTTGCGTCGGAAGTGCAGGGACCGTTTTGGGCCGAAAGTAAACAAACCACCACCAGATGCTGACGCCACAGCAAGCATGTGGCTGGGCAGTACCTCACGCAACAGACGTCAGCCACAAGCATTGTCGAGCTGCCATGGCCACTGACGATAACGCACTAGGTATCTTCTAGATTACTGACACATGTTTTTTTCCTTGTCAGATGAATGCTTACCGTACTACTGTAGTAGACAATTCCCTTGATCCTACACTCAATCGCGGCAAGTGCAGGTGGGTTGTGATCTGGTTGCACCTGCCAGTGGTGATCCAGCGCGTTGTCAGGTGACACTCGCGTCGTGAAGCGCTTTGTGAGCCTCCAGGCAGTGACGTGATTGCGGCCTGCAGTGGAAGGCGCGACTGGCTGTTGAACCCTGAACGTTACCACCTCTTCGTGCCTTCCCTTGTAAAAATTGGTCAGAACTTCCACTTCAAAAACACGGAACCTCCGCCCAAGATATTAGATTGCAGTGCTAGGCACCTTTCCCTTCCCATCTGCGCACAGCGCTAGCCAACCAAGCTCCATCACGAGTCGCCAAGCTCTCGCCTCAAAGCTTCCCCAGGCTATTCCAAGCTATTCATCTACCGGACTCTCCACCAGGCAGGCGACTCTACGCCAGCGGACGTGCCACTGGACAGTTCTACGATTGATTCGCATTCTGCGCGGTGAGTCGTGCGGGTGTCTGTCTTGGTGGCTCGTGTAACAGTCCCTTGATTGTCGAGGCGCAATTCAGAACGATGACAGTTCAGTCTACTTGGCGGCCTTTGCCGCTTCCAGAGTCCTCTGGTGTCCCGGTCCTCCTTGCGTCCATCGACACTGACACGGCTGCTTACACTGTCCGTGTCACCGACATGGCCAACATGTGGGTTGAGAGTCTCGACAGGAAAGCTATATGCATGAGAGGATGGGGTGAGAACACCTCCATCGACCCCAGCGATACGCCCGAGAATATGTCCAAGTTGCTCTCGACCATACGTTCAGCACTGGATCTCTCGGATCCAGCCCACCAGGACACCTCTATGAGCCTGGCACCAGCCTCCCCCTCAGACGCCGGCGAAGGGGGTCTCACCCTGAGACTGACCTGCCGCCTACCTGGTCTTCAACCTCTAAAATGGCCAGTTCACCTCAGGAAGGCTGCACCTTCATCCATTGCTACCGCTCTTGTGCTTCCACTTATCCAGGCTCATCACTCGAGGATCCGCGAAATCGAGTCTCTTGCAGCATTGCTGGCTCAAAAGGACGGAGTCATAACGAAATTGCTGGACAAACTGGAAGCGACAGGTACTGGACTTGAACATGTTTTCAACACGCTCTCTGGAAAAAAGAAGGTTAACCGATCTGTTGCTGAAGACAGGGTGAGGGGACTTGCTCCCTTCCACCGAAAACAGTGGCAGACCGATATGGGTCACGAGGAGGGGCCCGACAGCGCAGCTTCCCTCGTGCGTGATGTCTTTTCAGCGGGCGGACTGCGGCATCATGGCTCATTGGAAGTCGAAGATTCACCAAAGCTCGACAGATGGTGGCTCGACCTCAAAGGGACATTGCAAATCTCTCAGCGTTCCCTCGATACCGACGCCCATCAGGGAAACAAGGGTCAGACGCCGCCAGCTAACGATACTGAAGAGGATGACGACTTTCAAGTCCAGGAAACGCCGCCGCATCTCGCTCCCACAACGGCGCACAAGCCGTCCAGCAAAGCCCTACCGATCGACGATGCCTCGACCGCCAGTGAAACGGACGATAGCAACGTATCACCAAGTCGTTCAGGGAACAGACGTTATCCAACAAAACCGCCAGAAAAGACCAAGCCCGTCAAGCCAGCGCGAAAGGTCGGAACGATTGGGGGCAGGAAGCAGTCGTCCCCACGTCGCTGTACAAGCCCCAGAACGTTGCGTGAAACACAAGAACGGGGAGGAATTCAGGTCACCAAATCCGACGCGGCCTCCGATGTAGCCGACAAAGACAATGATACAGATTCAACTGCCGATCCATCGCCTCCATCTTCCTCGCCGAAAAGGACGGTGGCTAAGAAAGGCAGACTAGGGCGCATTGGTGGACAGCGCGGTGCAACGCAAGGCGCCCAGCAAGACAACGAACAAAATGTCGAAGAAGCGTCTGGTAAGAAGTCAGAGACAGCAACCTCACACACGCCCAGGCTTGGCATGGTTGGCAAACGTAAGGAAGCCAAAGCCTCCACACCACCAGCAGATGGAATTGAAGATGGGCGGGGACGGAGCCCTCGTCGCGAATCACCAAGATCAAAGCACGAACCACGGGAGACGTCGACGGAACGCGCAGACCGCAGACGAGAAGAGCTCAAGCGAGAGCTTGAAAAAAAAGCCGCTGCCGGCCCAGTCAAGAAGAGGCGCAAATTTTGATGCCACCAATACTTAAAGGACTAGATACAATCCTTCTCAAGGGCACGCTACCGAGGCAGATTCTGTCATAGAGGCAACAGCTTCGCCAACACATACAAGGGGATTGCACTGCCAGCCACCATCCCGCCGTAACCTTTGCTCCAAACTTCCTTTGAGTCAAGGATGGCCCACTCGAGGCCCATGCGGGAGGCAAATAGCAAAGTTGATTCGCGTTTCTCGGGCGGCTACCTCGAATGCGTGTCCTCCGCGACGGAAGCTCCTAGTGCCGTCGTCTCCTTTACCACGGAGATTGAAGTGAGCAAACAACACTAAAAGAGATGAGATGATGCAAGCCGCTCGGGCGTCGCATCATCATCATCATACACATTGAGTACATTCTACTTCCTCCCCCGGGGCCCGAATCAGTCATTTTTGATGTATCATCTGCGAGCCAGCCCACTTCAGAAGTTGACGACCCGAGTCCCCGGCGGCAACATAACATAACGCCCCATGCAATATGTGATGGGCGTGGTCGGCTTTCAGCACGGGCACAAGAGCACCATGGATGGCAGCCCCGATGTCTCGCCAACTGATGAGGCAGGCGTGCAACAGGTTTGATTTGGTAACTCACTTGAGATGGAAATTTTCCAGCGGATTCAAACACGATCTCGACGTCGTTGCGGCTATGGGAACTGTCAACGACAAAACAGGGTCATGACATCCCAGGGCGCCGCTCTACCAAGGTGGCGATGGTCCGGCTTTGACAGGCGTATTTCAGATGGAGTGCAAGGCTGCAGGGCAGAGGGATGCTCGCCAACTGTCGGCTCCGAATTGGCGGCGTGCCAATGCTATCTGGAACAGGGCAGGGGTCGGAGGACCCGGCTATTGATGCTTCAGCTAGGGCGGCTATGCCGCTCTGTCCAGACTCGGAAATAAGGGAGAGCTCAAAGCTCAAAGCACAGTTTTCCTACTGTAGGACGAAAGAAGAAAGAGCCTCGGCAAGCAACCAGCGTATGGACAGTGGTGCACGCCCATCACACCGTCTTGCACACATTAAAATGTCACGTCTGCGAATCTCGAACTCGGTGGATGGAGGCGTCCTAACACTCTTGTGTTCACGAAACCGGAGGCCAATCGAGCCCACAGATTCCTCCGGGGTGCTTGGTCGGCACTTGCAAAGGGAGGGGAAAAAAAGGGGAGAAAAAAAGGAAAAGGAAAACTATCGTCAACAAGTGGTCTTGCAGACTTTCTAGCCGGTCTACCGGGACAGGACGGATAAGCGCCTTTCTTGTCACAGCTGTACGGTAGATCCTCCGCAGTACAGTCCAGATGCAAGACTATCCGTCAACCGGAAGCCCGGATCTTTATCCACCGGCCAAGCTGTGTGGCATGCGACGAGCCCTTGCGTGCAGTAGCATGGATGTACTCTTCGCTCCTGTCCATCAACATACATATGCAGCCAGGACAACCGTCAACTGTCCACTTGCCACGCATTCCGGGGGCGTTTCCCGGGCCGGTCGATCCAATGGACGCTCACAGCCTCGCGCCCAGGACCCAGGGAAGGGTTTCCCGATCTGTACGCTTGCAGGATCTTTCAGCCAACCGCAGCCCAGCCTAATAGGTCTCCAACGACTCTGGCCCGACGAAAAGTCCTGTCACCAGCATCCGAAGACACATGACTAGGGGGCTATAATCGAGTATTTGATAATGTCTCAGCCTGCCATGGCCATCAGAATCCCTCAGACGAGGACAGTGGAGGAGCGAGGAGGAAACTTATTGAACCAATAGGAGAGATGCCGCCACAACTGTAGCTCGTCATTGAAGCATACTCCGGCTACGATACTGCAAACACACAAATGCGACGCTCCCGACCCCGGTGATGTACGGGGCATGCATCATAGCAATTCGACGAGCTTTCAAACTATGCGTCATTGTAGAACCTGACCATCTTGGGTGTCAACTTTAGCGGACAGGGACCATCCCAGTCTGCTAAAGCTTCTTCCAGATGCAAGATGCGGGCAGCAAGGACGAGAGCATGCGACCGCCTGCACGTGTCGCCAGCATAGGGCGGATCGAAGTGAGCTATCTAAGGTAGTGCCCGCTGTAGGGGGCCACCACTCCGCGACCGAGAGCGGCATTATGGATCGTGATTGTCCGACCTCCGCGACATACACATTGCAATGGGAATTGACAATCCTTGGCACCAGGCAAGGGCTTAATTTGCGGGCGCTATACATCATTTCGCGACCGGCGTCAGTAGACGGGCTGGCGGGCAGGTCGGGCCCGGTGGTATGGAACGTACCAATTCGACGCCGCAACCTTGCGAGGAGAGGGCACGATCCCTGGCAAGAGCCAGTCTCCCCGCTTTGGGACAGTCATCTGTTAATGCGCCCTATGCCCAGCTGTCAGACCCGTCAATTGTCGGATTAGCAGCGTAACGGAAAGGAACGGAGGGTACGAGAAGTCGGGTCCGTCCACTTGCACCGCACCGCCACCGGCTTTCCAACGTCTACATATGCCTACCGTCTATCATACTAGTACATTCTGCCCGGATATCTGGTTTCTCAAGGCAATGTTCAATAGCGCAGCTTTCTCGCTTGAGACAAAGACCAACAACTGAACCGGCGGCCAGGCCCAACAGACGGGAATGGCAGCGGTTAAGAACGGCATACCTCTGTCTCTGTCATTATACCAAAGCGCACAGACCAGACTGCGAACCTCTACATAATACGAATACGTTGTATTGTCGACCGCCCCACCAGGATGGCGGGAATCTCAGGCAAGGCTTTGAGCCTGCGTGTTGGGAATTTCGAATCGCTCCACCCACCTACCCAAGCTGTCGGTCGGGGTCTTGTTCATATCCGGCCCCGGCTCACCCCACCCACCGGACGCGTTATTTCCGCGATGCAGTCCGATGGCACGGTGGAGTCCCACGGCTGCAGCCGCCATCCCTACCCCTGCCTATACATGCGATGGACCATGGTTGGAGATCAGATCATTCAGGAAGTCCTTGAACGGTGGACCGTTGGTTGCAGGGATGGTATACGAGCATGCCCGGAAACCCCATCACAGCCTAGCCTGCCTTCTTGAACCCCACGCGGCTGTTAACATGGGCCCGTCCAGCACAGTCGTCGTCGGGATCAGCCCGTACAGTCACCACCAAGCCGCTGGCTGGCACCTGCCAGCTCATGACATGCACGCGCGCACGACTGTGACAGGCACGTCCTCACCGTTCGCCTTCACCCGAACTCCCTGTCATATCACGTCCGCCCAGGGATTTTACTGACCCCTTGCGCTGTCCCGACGGAACGGAAACCAATCGTAGTGCCCGCGCTCTAACCGTAAGAGGAATAGTTCCTTCAGCCTTGGTGGGGCGCGCTTTCGCTAGCGTCTGGTGAGCCGGGAATGTGGGGCCACTATCGGCTTACAGTACAGTACTGTACAGAGGATTACTAAGGTACGGAGATCATCTAGATCTCGCAGGGCTAAGGACACGGATCTACTCATGACCTAGGGCAGATTCATCCAACATGAATCGCGACAGGTGAGAGTCTGACCGAAAGAAAGAATCTATGGGCTCAGGTCTATTCTGGAATAACAACCGATACCGATATTCTGCACACAACTCCGTTCCTTGCCTCAGTGCTCCTCCAAACCAAGAAGAAAACCCAGAAGAGAAAAGGCGAAGGAAAAAAAAGGAAGAAAGACACTTATGCTTAAGAGGACTGGAATGATGATAATACCGATGCTGATGATGATGAAGATGATACTCAGAAGAAAAACGACGCCCTCCCACAGTCCTTTCTCCCCCCTGCGGGCACCATGGACCCGACAACGCCCGCCCTGTGTGCCCCTCCGCTATCATAACAGTCATCTTACCTTATTACTTTACCTTCCTCCCAGGTACGTCCGTACTGTACCTTTCAATAGCCGCCACCAAGACCCCTGCCCAACCTGCCAAGCTCGCAGAAGGACGACGATCCTGAAGGCTGAGCTGCCCGCCTGTGGCGGAGTCTCCGTTGGCGCCCCAGGTAATAACGCCCGCCACGCTCGTAGATCTTCTCCTCTCTCCCCCGCCCCTTTTTCGTAAAATCCGGTCTTTTTTTAAAAAGATTTCCGCCCATTGCTTTGTTTTTCTTTTCTTCTCTTTTCCTTACGTCCTTGTCCTTGGGGCCCCATGTCATGTTGACAGGAATCAGTTTTTTATTGTTGAAAAGAACACGAGGACGAGGGTACCTTTCATCACTCTCTTCCCTCTCCTTGTTCTTTTGATTTCGGTGATTGGTCGAGGGAGGAGCTTGATCGTACATGCACGCACGCCCCACCAACTCCCC
>JPKY01000071.1:49148-124702 GCA_000769265.1 Hapsidospora chrysogenum ATCC 11550
ACCCCCCCCCCCCCCCTCCCCCCCGCCCACTCCCCTTTCCTAATTGCCGCTCATCACATCGGTGGGGCAGGAGGGAAGGGGGAGTGGGGAGGTGAACACCCTGGAACCAGCATTAGTACCCATGATCAGTACCAGCGGGCCACTCGCAGAACCCGCCGTCGGGCATATTGATATTTCCCGAATCGAAGAGGCGAGAAGCGGAGCGACTAGCTGCTGCGGCTGCTGCGTCTGTGGCGCCACCGCCGGGGGGTGGGTACCCCAAATTAACCTCTGAGGTGTCGTAGGGGAAGGGTCCATTGGGCGGCGCTGGTAGTGCAGGGCCCTGGAGTTGGTACATGGGGCCCGGACCTTGCTGGTCGCTACCTCCGGCGGCGGCCGACGACAGGTTCAAGGACGATGATGAGCCGGCGTGCATCATGGCCCCGTGGTCGGGCATCATGATCCCGTAGGGGTCTGACCCTGTGCCGGCCGGCTGCAACGGTAGAGGATGTTGTTGGTGATGATGCCCTGTCGCCATTGTCAGGCCAGGCTCCATTTTCATGGATTCCTGCGGCTGATGTTGTAGTTGCTGTTGATGATGTGTGGGCGAGTGCTGCTGCTGTCCGGCCATAGCCTGAGTCATGAACACGTTCTGGTAGTAAGGGGACGAAGTGCGGGCCATGTATCCTGATGTCGGCGCCATACGCATAGCGTACTGCTGGCCCCCTCCGTGACGATGTGCCTTGGACACCCTGTTGGGAAAGTCCCGGCTCCGGTGCAGTCTGTTGGCCGAGAGGTCGAGCCGCAGGCCGTGACCCGCGCGGTGAATTTGTTGCGGGTGCCGTTGTTGGTGGTAGAACTGCTGCTGGTGGTGGCTGTTGGCCGCCGGGTGGTGCCTATCCCTGTCCCGGCCGCTGCCATCACTCTTCTTGTTGCGGTAGCGCGTCGTGCTCTGGATACCCACGCTGATTGCCTCGTCCGTGAGCGTCCACTCGGTTGACCTCTTTGGGTCGCTGTTGGTGGACGGCCCATCGTCTGCTTCCCCTGGCGGCGCCGACCCGGCCTCGCGCTTGCGGTCGCGTTTGACGAACCCCTGTGGAGAATGGACCAGCCCGTGTTAGCACGTCGTTGCCAGGTGTGAACGCGTGTCCTTTGTTTCTTTCAACCGTAACCAATAACCGTTGCTGACGGTCAGCCGCTCGTGGGCGGCTAGACACGTTCTGCCGTTATCTCGCGGAGCGTTGAGACACAACGGCCATAATTCTGAGACAACGGCACCAACGGTAGGCCACGAGGACGTGATGCCCAAAAATCCATCACAAAAGAACGGGGAGGGAGGAGAAAACAACAGACAGCCGTGTGACTTACCGCATTCATGCTCAGATTATGCCGGATGCTGTTCATCCACCCCCGCTGGCCGGGTTTGCACTTGTCCGTGTTGTCCTGGAACCACTGGTAGATGTCCTGAAGGCTCATGGAGTGGTCCGGCGCCTGCATGAGCGCCTTGTAGATGAGCTGCGCGTAGGGGATCTGCTGCTCTCCGGTTCCCGCGGCTGGAGGCTCCGAGGCTCTCGAGTTCTCCACGTCCAAGTCAAACGGCCCCGCCGGCGAGTCCACCGCGTCCGGGTGGACCATGTATGCCGACGTGGACATGGGCAATCCCGTCGGGGAGGCGGGGCAGGACGCAGCGTCAAGGGTCGCAAGGTCTGGGAGCGCAGTCGTGGCCAGGGGCTCGCACTGCCACTCGCTGTTAATGCCGTCGAACGTATCCCTGATTCCGCCTTCCGATAGAGGAGAGATGTCAGAGGCGCTGGCCGAGAAGTCCACAGAGACAGGGGTGGAAATGCCGAAGTCTCCCCAGGTATCCTTGGAGAGGCGGTCCGGCGGATGCTGGAAGCTCGTGGCCGGCGATGGCCAGGTGGCAGCCGGCGACGCAGGAGAGAAATTGGAGTTGGAGGTGCCGCTCGCGCAGGTCGGCGAGTCGTCGTAGGTGAAATGATCCAGTTCCTCGCCGGAAGATGGCGACTGCCACATTTGCTGACCTGCAGTGTAGTAAGGATGGTGCGTGACAGGCGTAGTATTAACGAGAGCAGATGGATTTGAGCTTTGGCTCTTGGACGCCGGATATTGCTGTTGCTGGTGGCTGTTGTTGATGTACTCGTGTTGTTGCCGTTGATGGTGTTGATGCTGTGGTAGGCGGGGCGGATTCACGGGCGCCTGGCCAAGCGAGCCCGAGCCCGTCTCCGGGAGAGGCTGCGGAGATTCTTGAGAGGTCCGAGGCGGTGTCAGGAACGAGTCAAGCTCAGTGGTGAAGTCTGACATAGGACTTGATTGCTCTCCTGATCCGGGAAGTAAGGGACTCGTGTAGCTCTCGGGTTGCCCACCGTCAGAGAAAGGCGGGGGAGCCATCGTCAGGGGCGAGGAGACTCTTGAAAGGGGCGAGAGGGGGGGCAGACAATAGTGTTTCCGACGCGAGAGTGGAAGAAAGCGCTCGCCGTTCCCAGCGGGAAGCGAAGCAACGTGATATCCTGAGTCATCCACGGGAAGGACAGGGCGCGAGCTCAGTAAGGCTGCAAGAAAGAAATGGATCTGCTCGACCAACGAAGCCGTGGAGGCAGAGGAGGCGACGGTGTCTGTGAGATGCGACGGGGTCCAAAGAAGCCTGTGCTCCCCTTCGAAACCCAAGGCAACGGGATGAAAGAAAGGGAACAACCGTCAGGCTGGTCCTAATAACCCACGGGTCGCGGCCGGGTATAACAAAGTGCTGCTGCTTATGGATAACGAGCGGAAATCGAAATGCTCAAATCACTTATCACATTCATCCAGTGCCGGACAAGGATGGTCCCTAGATCGACGAGAGAAAGACGAGAGTGGAAGGGGAGGTTGAGGGAGTTAGACCAAATGGGGGAGTGCCAAAGCACCGGGGGGGAGAAGATCCCGGGGGTCCCCGGTTGGCGCCAACGGCTATGTCCCATGAGCCTCACCCGATCGGTAGATGCGCAAGCAGCCCGGCTGGCAGCCATTGCCCATGCCCCCTAGGGCGTGGGCCTATGGTCCGTTTGTAGATGTGAGTATGTGTATGTATGTATGTGTGTGTGCTTGTGCGGGATGCCTGTGCGCTAGGTGCTGCCAAGGATGCAGGTGGGTGTGGACCACCACCCCTCCATGCTGGTGATGCAAACGGTGTCACTCCCAGAGTCCCATGTCTTCCATGTAGGGGAGGGACACCCCTGTTGCTGTCATGGATACCGCAGGAGAGCCCCCCCAGTGGCCACGGGGACGACGTCGTACGGGCATGTACTCCATACGTACACGGCGTGCTTTGTGCGATGCCTTCCCTGCCAACCCCACTCGATCCCCCAGACGGTCGCATCGCTCTCGGTACTTGTCGAGCAGCGTTGCCCATCCTGGACGTGTGTGTGTTGGGTGGTTGCCAAGAAGAGCAGTGCCATGACAGGGGAGGGGCCCACGAACAACACACGGCCGGCCCATCCACACGCGATGCTCATGTCACACGAAGTAGAGGGAGCGCGTTGTTTGAAGCAGCGATGATGTCGCAAACACCAGTGCGGGAGTGGCACGCCCATCTCCGGAGGAGTCTCAGGGTCTAGGTCCCGAGTACCGAGACGCCAGAAGAAGAATGCCCCCCATTGCGCTTCGGATTAGATCTGCGCCTCAGCGGGAGGTCTAGTAGGGGGGGCAGCCGGTTTTCAGCCAGGCAAGTGATACCTCCCTATGCCCGAAACAGTCTTGTCACCTGTCAGGTGGGGGGGTTGGGGTCGTCCGTTTGTTTCGCTCCATGACGGGATTGCCGCATCAGGGGCCCTCCCATAGGCGGGACTTTGCATGTAGAGCAACACCAGGGGGGGGCCCTTCCAATCATCCCCGTCCGACAGGGAACAATGAGGCCTGACTCTGGGATGCATCGTCCGGTCCGCCGAGGAAACGTGGGAGTTGATAAGGGAAAACCCAGAGAAAGCTCCTAGAAAGGTGTAACAAGCCGATACTCTTGAGGAGCCCCCATGCAACGTGGTCTCGGTAGGGACAAGCTGGAGGCTTCTTCCCGGGGACATTGACCAGAATTAAGGCTCGGGGCATGAGCCGTACGCGAGAGCTTGACCGCATCTACCCTCCTGTCGCCTCGCTCACTGACGTTTGCTGCGAGGAGAGCCGGTCCCCGGCAGAGCGAATGAATTCAGAGCCTTGTCTTTTGGCAGGACCTATCAGGCCTGCATACGCATGCCGCCGACCTTCCAGAACGTCGGTGGCGTAGGGCATGTCCGAAAGCAAGCATTAGCCCACATCCACGTCCTTGACCGCTGGGGCCCAGCAGCTTGCAGTAGCGACAGGCTCCCGACATGGCCGCACACCATCGCCCCGGGCCTGGCGCCAGCCACCATAAGGGGAGAGGACGCAGGGCGTGGAGGGGGAAGATCTGATATTTCTGTGACAGATTAGGTACCGAGAGAAATGATACAGCAAAAAGATCTGGCAGTGTAACACAAACGGCCACCAAGACGGGGAGTATCCGCCGACGGGCAGGCTGAGGCAATAGCTATAAACAATGATAGGCGGCCCGCACCACGGGTCGGTTCAGGTATTCCCAGCAATTTGCTTTCTTCAATAAAAACTGTGAATATGGGTTCTCGTAACGAGGAGGCCGTATGCTGGCTCTAGGGCGACAGAGGCGGGCCGACCAACACCGACACCCCCGAGGTCCTCCAGCCTGCAGCAGGTAGCATCGTGATGTGATCGCGCTGCTGTATGTTTGGCAGTGGACAACAAGGCGAGGAAACTATGCGTGGCAACGGGCCGTACTGGATGATCTCCAAACCACGGAAAGACTACTATTTCCTGTAGAAAATCTGCAGATGACAGGTCAGTTATACGTCGAGCGCCCGCGACGGGAATCCAGGGGCCTGCCCGAGACAGCGTTACCTTTTTGAACTGGAAGTGCAACTGCAAAATGCCCTGTCAGGTGTGGTAGATTAGCATTACATGGTGTCAGGGATGGGTATTTCCGATTCGGGACAGAAACGTGAGCTAGGGCCCTCCCCGTCCGGAACATGTCTGGCTTGGCGTGCCAACGCCGGCAACGTGGACGGTATGCAGCATGGGTGATCCACTGCTGCCGGATGCTTGATCCGCACGTAAAAGGTACAGTATGGTGTTGGAACCGCAGCCGCAGCCGCAGCCGCAGCCTAGCCGGAGGGAAAAGAAATGAACCCGAACCCGAACAGGGCGTTGCCATAGACGTACCTTATCGAAGGAGCTCTTGAACCCTCGCTCGCGCTTTGCGCTGTAATCCCATTCGCGATCCACTATGCGGAACGCGATATCTTCGTACGGTGGCCCTGCAATGAAGCGGATGAGACAAGTGTCCTCCTCGCCAGCGGCGGCAAAGGACTCGCCGCGCCTCCGGCCATGTTCCCGGATGATCTTGAAGGTCGGCGCCTTGGTCTTGTCGATGAGCTCCGGGTAGAAGATGTTGAATTTGTATCCCTGGACGACCTTGGGCGGCGGATTGTCGTGGTCGTAGTGTGTCTGGTTGTACTTGTTCCACTCGTACCCCATCTGCACTCGGTTGAAGTACCTGGGCTTCCGCGGACGATACTTGTCGGCCCACTGGGGCTTGGATACACTGGGCACCGCCTCCTCCGCGGCAAAGACCTCCTCGTTCTCAGACACACCGCGTGCGATCTCTCGGTCAAACATTTCGTTGTTGGCCTGAGAGAAGTCACCATCATCCACCTCTGAGAACCGCGCAGTTCCAGGAGGAGGCCCTTCCCGCGTCGACGATGATAGCTGTGGCGCCGACTTTGCCACATCGCCGCTAGGGGTGGTTGCGGCCGCGGCGTCTGTACTCGCCGGCGGCGGCTTCGACCCTGGCACGTGGCCGCGCTCCTCCAGTTGCTTCCGCCGAGCCTCGGTAATGGCCCCGTACACCTTCTTCAGTGTAGCCTTGGCCTTCCACACGGCCAGACTGCGCAGGAGCTGCTCCCAGTAGTCGGTGTCGATGTCCTCGGTGCTCTGCAACTTGGCCCTGATCTGTGTCTCCAGCGCACCGAGCTGCTCGTAGGACTTGGGCGCCAGTATCTTGTCGATGTCCTCCGCCACGCTGTTCACGACCCGCTCCTCGTTCTTCTGCGGGCTGAGCTTCGCCTTCTGCGTCGCGCAGAGCGACTGCAGTGCCCGCCAGTACTCCCTGATCCTCGCATCCGTCTCCAGGACATGGTACGAATCGATGTCGCTCTCCAGCTCGGTAAGCTGGCTCGTGCTCAGGTCCTGCACAATCTTATCCGGCGATGGGACCTCGATGTCGAGATCGGCTTCGTCGTCGTCGAACACGTCGCGCTCGGTGTCGATGTACCGGAGGCTGAATGCCAAATAGTCTATGGGCTTCGCGCGGCCCTCGCGCACTCGGATGTCGGCCTTCTTCTTGGCTTGCTTGAGCACGAACTTGTCTTCATCGGCGACGAACTTCCGTGCCTGCTCGTCCTGCGTCAGGTACCTGGCACTGCTGTTCTTCGTTGGCTTTGGAGGGTTTGGTCGTGATGCCTTGGTGACTCGCGTACTTGGGTCCATCCTGGGCGCGGTCACGTCCCGTTTTGAGGGTGACAGACGCCCTTCAATCATAGCTCGTCGACCTGGATCCATGATATCGTCGTTCGTGTTCGGTTCTGGGGGTGCTTGCTCTGGTGCGTTTGGGCGCTTGAGAATCGACGTACCTTCTTCCGTGCCATGGCCATCTTGAAGTCAAAGCAGAAGCGGTCACGTGCCGAGCAGCTTCTGCCTACCCTAGAGCGACAGGTACCTTAGGTGTCAACTTGTTCATCGTCATCGCCAAATGGGTGAAACTAATTATTGTATACAATCTAGCCGGCAATTTGGTTACCTTGGGAGCAATCTTACGTATGTGCGGATGCGCATACTGAATAGTAGCCCTAGACGTTCCCCAGAGTCCTGGTATTAGCTCTGACAAAAGCTGAAGCCTGCCTACAACTGCTATTCATCCGTTATCGAGACAAATGGAACGCTATGGCGGCCCCTTCCCCACGGAGAGAAAGAGCCTCTCTTGATCATATTGTGTGAAGGTTTACTGCAAGAAACGATGAGCCCCTCCGACTCTCCGAGTGGTTGATCAATAACGGTGCGTTTGGGGGCCTTGGTCACCTGACCACCTTTGCTATCCGATACAGGGGAAGGAATTCGCCAAATAGCTAATATACTAATATACAGGTTAAGTGTAACTGTGAATATATAACCAAGATGAAAATGAGTGAGCAGTGCTCTATGTTGATATATATGCCCCAAGTGACGCCATGCATCTAATAATATATACCCTGAAACTCAAGCCACGTCCTTCGTGCATATCGTCGTAGCCCTTCAATATGCCTGGCTGGAGGACCTGTTAGCGGAGGTCCTTGTACACCAGGAGGGAATTGAGGGCCCCAGAGTACCTCTTATCCTGCAGGGACATGTCTCAATGCTTGCAGGCAACTCAACAAGTTCCCACCCAGGATAGCTTAGGGCCTGTATACGGCTCACCGTCCTGCGTCTCGTAGTCATAATTCGTCGACAGCCAATCATCCGAAATCGTAGACCAGGTTCTTATCCGACGGACTGAATCTGCCCGCCGTTCAACTCCTGCACCACCCTGGCCATGGTGATGCGATGCTGAGGGTTCGGCGTCAGCATCTCCTTGACCACGCGCTCCAGGCGATCGTGACTGTTGAGCTTGTCGCGCGCCTCAAACATCTCCACCAGCCAGTCGCGCATCTGGTTGGCTGCGGGCTGGCCATTGCCGTACTGCCTGTAGGGGATGTTGGGGTTGTTGATGCCGGCGATCTGCCAGTACAGGGGCCTGGCGTGCCTGCGGCGGGCGCGGCCGTCGGGGAATGGGATCTTGCGCATCACGTACAGCATGGTGACACCGAGGGCCCAGACATCTGACGCTGGGCCACGTAGCTTTCGCCCGATGAACTCGGGTGGGACGTAGTACGGGGTTCCACCGCCGGACGGGGCCTTGGCGGCCGGCGTTGACAGGCCAAAGTCGCACAGGACGGCGCCGCGGTCGGGCGAGTAGAGGATGTTGGCGGGCTTGATGTCGTTGTGCACCAGGTCGCGGCCGTGGAGGTAGCTGAGGGCCTCGCCAATGTCACGCAAGATCCGCACGGCGTCAGCTCGGCTCCCATGAAACTCGTCGCTCACTTGGTCCCTCCACCGCGGAACGGCCGTCAGGTCCTGCGCGTCGACGTGCTCCATGTACAAGGACAGGAAGCGGGCGTCTCCTCCGTAGTACTTCACGATGGACCTGTGCTGCAGGTCCTCCTGGCTCTGACATTCCCGCAACCACATGTCCGCTTGTCGAATCACGTTCCGCTCATGAACCAGGGGCTTGTCTCCCGGATTAGCGACTCTGGTCTTGAGAACCTTGACCGTGACAATGTCCTCGGGTACACGGGAATGGTTGGCCGTGTAGACGGCAGAAAGCACCGTGGATGCGATAGGCTCCTGCTTGGTGAGCTGGTACTCGTCCAGTTCGCAGACGCCGGATACCGCCACCGTCTCACCCTTGCTCGCGTCTAGCAGGGGCTGGCCATTTGAAAGCGTCACCTCCCTGGTATCCCGGGCATTGGGCAGGGGGAAGACCAGAGAATCCGAAGCATCCCCACCAGGTCGAAGAAACATGACTGCGCCGTCATCCAAGTCGCTGACGGCATCCGAGGTTCGGCGCTTAACCCGCTTTTCATCGTCATCGGGTGTCAACGACCGTTTGATACTGGAGCCGGTCTGGTGGGAGCGTGGTGTTCCTGAGGACAGCTCCTCATTCTGGACGGGAAAGGGTTGGTAGATGGTGACTGGCCGCTTCTCGAGGATTCGGAAGTCTAGCACGGCGATGTCATGGACCTTTATCCTCCATGTCCCCGGTTTGAGAGCCTTGGCCAGTCCTGGGTTGATGACGCGAGTCGCCTCTGCGGGCGGGCTGGCCAGTGGAGTGTGCGAGGCGACCAGGAGCGAGATGGGCACGTCCGACTTGTTAAGGAAGACGACCTTGTCACTAGCCGGGTCATAATAGAGCTCGCACCATAGCGGTGGCCGGGGGAACTCGTGCTGGCTCTCACCGGGGATCCTGACGGAGAACTTGATATCCTTCGAGGTCTGAGTCACAGCTAGGACCTTGTACTCCGGCTGGTCTGCCGAGGCAACCTCTGCTCGGAGAGCGAGCCATTGACAATTGTCGCTGCCGTCTGGACTGACGGAACGAGTGTTGTGAAGCTTGGTGAGTGGCCGGACCAGCAGGCGGATGTTTTGCCTATGGTGGTGTTCCTCGAGTTGCAGGACGTCTAGTGGCACCATCCGGTCGTCGAGGGGGAATTCTGGCTCATGCATTCGCATGCTCTTGATCCGGGCGTCCATCTCGGACTGCGAGATGGGCTCCGTCCTCTCCTCCGAGACCGCGGAGGACTCGACGCCGTGTTCAACCATGGTGGGCGGAGAGAGCGGCGATGGCGGCGACACAGCGCCTAAGCGGCCATGCGCGCGCCCGTCGATCGGCGAGAAGCAAATAGAAGACAAGGCGACTTTGCTGGTGGTAGAGCTGCGCGGGGGCGGCAATGTGCGAGATGATGGACTGAGAGCGCGGAAGAACGAGTTGTCGCGAGTTGCCCACTATCGCTCGAAGTTGGAAGATGTCGTTCCAAGATCGCCAGCTCAACTGTCGTACCGTCCAGCAGTAGCAAGAGCAGCCTCGGGGACCAGCGATGGTGGTGGGGGGGCTGTGTTCCTTGCAGGGAAGTGGTTAGGGTACAGGTTCGGGATACTAGTCCAAGTGCAATTCGACGGATTGTGTTGGGTGAGGACGACGTAAGTAGGTGAGTGAGATGGATGCGCCAGGTACAACAGCAGAAGAGACAGCAGATCAAGGTTGTGCGCCCATAAATGAAGCAAAGCAATTGAACGACACTTAGGGCTATGACGGATTGCGAATGAAGGGGGCCGTCAGATGGTGCTGGTCCCGGGTTGAGGACTGCCAGCGGCAGATGATGGTCGTCTCAGCCTCTCCGTCGAGTCATCGAGAGCCCGCGCTGCTACCCGTACATCATGGGGGAGATGAAAGGCAGCTCAGGCAGCTCAGGCAGGCAGCGGCAGCAGAACAGCAGCGGGGCGGCTTCGACTCACTGCCTTGTGGGACGCCTGGGGTGAAGTGGGTGGTGTGATGCTGCGCCTTGCCCGCGTGCGGGTCCTTTGGCCTCTTGAGGTGGCGTCAGCAGAGCTGCAGAGGTGCCGCCCTTCATCACGTGGGGTTGGGGCTCTTTCTGCGGAGGAAGGGACGATCGTTGGAGGAAGAAGACTATTATTACCTTGTCTTCTATTGAAAAGGATGGAAAAGTTATCGATAGGATATCTAGGACGATTACTAAGTAAGGCAACGACGCCAAGGCACGGGCCGATGCGAACCGCTGGACTGTCACTGAGGTGCTGAAAGGTGGTTGCCTTGACAAGAGTTGGAGTGTTGGATTTTGGTGCTAACAGCCCTCTGTAACACCGCACCAAACACTGAAGTTCGTCTGGCGATATTGACCTGTGCATCAACTCATATTACAGCCAGAATGTCATTTTCAGAATCTGGGGCAAAGACGCGGCGTAACGAGATTTTGGATGACCCGCACAAACGAGCGCCGAGGCACTCTCTCCCCTTGTGTCCCGCAGGTACTCACCTACTAGTACTGCCCCCAGCAACATAGGATTTTATTGTACTCCGATTTCGCCGTCTTTCCCATTTGAGAGAACATATAATTAGCCCATGTTCCTTCCCGACGCTTCCTCGATACTAGTACTGACGTGGGCCTCTACTGCGCATGCGGGTGCTGGTGCCCCTCACTTCTGCGGACGTACCCGGGCTTGTCCCCACAACCTGTACCTCAAGTACCCCGCAGAGGTGTCGTCTTGTAGGGTCCCATCGTCAGAATCCAGACATCTCTTTCTCCTTGTACAAACCACTGGCGATGCCAACTTTTCTGTCTTTGGCATGCTAATACAAGCCTTTCGCAGTGTAAGCACCCCGAAGAAACATGCCATCCGGACAACTTCAGGGCAACCTGTCGTCATTTGGCAGCGCTGCGAGCCTGAAAATTCGTACGAGTACGGACTACGTCTGGAGCCTTTGCTCGACCATCCACTGCTGGCTGTGCCGCCGGATTGCATTCGGCCCAACTTTCCGCCATTTACTGCCGCGTGGCATTCATTCGGACGGCGCTGTCGCTGCGTATTTCCGTGCCTGATGTTCGACATGACATGCGCCGAAAATAAGACTCCATATCCTAAGCCCGGTGAGCCGCCATTTGCAAAGACATGCGTCGCGAGCCGCCTCCGACACCATCGTCACCATCCACCGGCGCGCCCAAAGGCCATCACACGATGCCTCAGCTATCACGTGGTGCACTCGAGTTGCACTCGTATTTTTGCCTAAGGCAGAAATATGGACTAACCACTTCAGCTGGACGGAAACAGTACGGTGGAAGGATTTCGGACTGTGTGTCAGCCAGGTCAGATTCCGGTTAACCTCCCTTAGCTGGTTGGCTGACGGGCGGTGGCTAAGACCACTAGCGTGCACCGGACTCTTGCTGATTGGCGGGACGGGAAGATCGGGTGGCGCCTGATGCACGCTACTGCATGATTATGGAGCCGACACATGAGGCTCCGCCGCCAATCATGACGCAGCGCCCTTTTCGCCCTTTTCGCCTTCCCAGACGTTGGTACTCGCCGGTCCCCCAACATCACGACACGTCCCATCTGCTCCTCTGTTTTCGTCCAGCGTTCACTGAGACTCTTCTCGACCGTGCCAGTTTCACCGGCGATACTCCCCTCACCCTCGAACACCTTAGATCCTAACAAGTAATCGACACAATGGACTTCACGAACGGCAAAAAGATATAGACGCTCTCGCGTGGACACGGACACTGGGCTTCTATACAGAACCCGGCCACCGCCCAGAGTGTCGGTCGCCGGTTGTACTCGCTTCACTCTATCTCTCGCCTCACCATACCTAATCGAACTCCTCCTCGCCCTTCCTCCCTCCGTCTCGAGAATGGACGACCCAGGCTGGTCTTGGCCCGCCTGGAAGTTTGGCATGAAGAGGGACGACCTCTTCACCTCTCTCCACGATCAGTACAACACCTTCACCTTCTCCTTACAAGACCCCGAGGCCTTCCACGCCGACGTCTACGAGATCTCCCGCGATGCCGACTCGACCGAAGAGTTCCATCGCCTTTTGGCGGACCGCCGGAAACAGCGTCTCCGTGAGCTACACGAGTCTCTGGAGTCGCTCGCCTACGAGATCATCGCCAACCCCCAGTTGATGGATTCCCAGCATTGGAACGATGCCCTCCACCTCTTCCGTACGAGGTCTTTTGACTCTCTCGTGCGCTACTTTGCAGCCTATCTACCCGATGGGTCCATGACCCGCGACGAGCGGAGTGCCCCCTCGGCGGGCTCGTCCTTCTCTGACGCCACCAGCGTCCACACAGCAAGCACCAAGGCCAGCAGCGTCGACGGTGCCCCTGCTCAGTATACGACAGTTCTCGATGGTTCCGCCATAACCGAAGAGCCCTGTCCCCTCGACACCGAGGGTTACCACCACCACCACCATCATCATCATCACCAGACCGTCGACACGCCTCTCTCCCCCTCCGGATCCATGTCGACGGTGTCCGAATGCTCCGAGACCTCGTCGACCGACGACGTGGAGTCGCATCGTCATTCCACGAACCCCCCCTCGCGATCCATGTCGTTCTCCGGTTCAGAGTCTGAGGCGTTTCGCCCTGACTTCTGTCGTCACCCCATGATGCGCGACGACGACGAGACGACTTCCGAGTCGGACAGCGTCGACACCGGTGCCTCTTCCTTCTCTGACTGTGCTGAGAGTCACTCATCTCTTGACTCGGTGGATGATAAGCCGCAAGGCCTCCCTTCCAACCTTGAGGAAGAAGAAGATGATGACCCTGACACAGCGCAGTTTCCTGAAGACGCGTTTGACACCTTGGACATGATGACGGCCGACAATAACACCGGCGTCGAGGCCGACGCTGAGACATTTGAAACCATCGAATCCGACACGCCGACACCTCGACAGGAAGGCGTGTCGAGCGGTTCGTCCTACATCGACTACAAGTCGATCCTCTGCCGCCGGCTGCCCTCACCGACCCGCCGCTCACCCTCACCGAGGGCACACCGAGCTATAGGGTCGCCCCCACTTGAAGTGCGGAGGAGCCCAGACGAGGCACACAGCAAGATCCAGAAAGCATCCCCAGATTCCATCCGGAAGAGACCGAAAGGAAGGATATGAAAAGGGAAACTGGACGACTGTATATATGTGAAAAATCCTCCTGTAACCACTATCTCATGACATATACATGACGATCGAGAGTAGTAAAAAAAACACAAGATACGCTCACGCAATCATCGCGTCTGGTCATGCTGTGCGTGCCTCGCTAAGCATTATATATCTCATGATGAATGCCCGAGCTTGTGTATTGAACTTGTGAGTATTGTTTCGTCTCGAAATGGTTTTTGACCTGACCCGGGCGACTGCGCCGGTCAGGTGAGAGGCGGGGTTTCACCTCTGCTGTGACCTGATATCGTCGATGCCACATAGTCACGAGAGGCTCTGCCATCGAGCCATGTGTATCTAAGGTCAGGGCACACAAGATATGATATCATTTGTTTCGCTTACTTCTGACAGGCTTGCCCTGGGTTTCTGCTGCTGCTGTCTTTGTGGGTGGGCTTTTGGCTCGCTTCGCTGCGCCCGAGTGAGGCTATCGTGGGGCGCCAGGCAGCAGCACAGCCCAGCTACCATGACGCTTGACGATGCTGCTACAATAAGAAGAACGATGGCGTTTTAATGTATTATGGATATGATGGGGATGACTGATGCACGGCACAGAGTGCGCTCCAACGACAGACGTAAGTGGTCCGTTCATTCACCGACGCTGAGCCCTGGGCGCCCCTGAGACGGGCACACTCTTACTTGGGGTATCTGGGTACAGTATGTAAGTGCGACGTCAAGAAGAGCCATTTTAATGATGGCGATGTTGTTAGTAGCCGAGTAAGAAGGTAGATTGATCGTAGAGCGAGAGACGCGACAGTCGACCCACCGGGTAGGCCATTGTCAGTAATTTGGAAGAGACTCACCAGGGCTGGGCTGGGGTTCCTTTAGCCTATCAAGGTTGAGAAGAGTTAATTGTAATTGCGAATATAGTGCCCAGAACATATTAAATCCAAGCCCGCTAATATACATGACACATTGAAAGAGTAGAAATATAAAGAAAGACAGACAGACAGACACAGGACACTTACACCTCCAAGGCTTTCTCCGCCACAATCTCGACAAAGGACATGCGCTAGTAGAAGAGACGGGGTGGAGAGATGAGGTGGAAGACAGCCCATGATGTGTGTGTGGTTAGAGTGGCGATCAGGTTGGTGTGAATATGCATGTCGTGGACGTCAACTTACAATGATGGCCAATAGAGTGGCCCTTGGGATCCAGTATAGTGTAGGAGCGAGTTCGTACAAAGTGAAGATGACGGAGCCGCATGTGAAGAGGAAGTTTACCCGGGGACTTGACACGGCACTCGGGGTTTAGCGCGGTACGGGACATGGCAGCACCGGCGGTACAAAATGTTAGATAGTAGGTATCGATATACGGTACCGTATATAGGAGGCGGCAATAGGTAGTGACTTACTCGCCATGCGCGCCAAAGAAGCTGTTACACACATTCTCAACGCCGAGTGAGAAGAGCTCCTGAATCTCATCAAACGTTATAGTTGTTGCGCAAGCCGAACTCTTTGTAAGGAAGCAAGTCAGTAGTTAATAGGCACTCGGGAATTGAGAAATTAGAGCACACCAAGGGGCTTGCAACAAGGTATTCCCGAGGCTTGGCCTACGCGAGAAGAGTAGTGGAATAGAAGAATACCAGCTCAATGTCACGATGATCGGCATCCGGAGCTTTTAAAATATCCATCTCCTGTCGAGATAACTCTATGACCAGCGCGCACCTCCAATGGCGAGGAATGCATTCACCTCTCCCTAGACCTCTTGCCTTCCGCAGTCTAAGCAGTGGGATCTCTTGGAACGCAGTTGATACCGAGGTTTGACCGTGGGATGTAGGCTGGTAATGTAAATATGTATTGATGATGCTGGATCTCGAAATGGGAGCTGCACGGAACTCGATACCAAATACAGGCCAGACGGCAAAGACGGCATCGCCAAGCGCCACTTTGTCAAATGACAGAGGCTGACGTCTCCTCAGTTCGAGATTGATAAAACAGCTGGTAGACCCCATCTTGACCATATTTACTCCTCCGCGGGTGCGTGGCGAAGCTACTACCGTGGGCTAGAAGCGTTGATAGATTAAGGCCGGCTTTCTATGGACGAGGACCGTGTAAGTTGGGTTGGCCCCTGGGAGTTGATTTACTTCCCTCCGCACCACGGAACTCGGCCTACAAAAGGCGACGTGGAGATGGAGGGCGACGCAGAGAACAGACAGGAATGAATGTGGGTGTCCGGTCACACCCTCTGGCAGGCGGGGATAATCCCAGCCAAACAATTACTCAGTTTCAAGATCCAAGAGCTTTGCCGGAAGCATACAAGTAACCTTGACCCGAAGCCGCTACGGTGCGCGTACAGTGTGTATGCCGAATCCGCCGGCCTCGGCGCCGGTCCGCGGGGTTCCCCACTCCGGTCTCGAAATCTGGGGCCTGACCGAATGCCGCCGTCCGTCGCGCTTGGAAGGCACCGTCCGTCCCCGCACCATGAAATATCCCCCAGACTACGTAGCCCGCGCTCTTGACAAAAAAGCCCTAGGTATAATGCCCTTCTTAAACTCAGTTATGATCGTAATGCCTAATCTCGTCCTTGTGCGCATCCTTGACCTTGTCCCAGAAGACCTTTCCATTCTCAGGGTCGTCAGCAAACATGGTATCAACGACCATGCGCTGCGGTGTCTCGCCCATCCACTGGAAGAGCGAGAAGTCGCGGAACTCGTCGCTGCGGAACACCTCGAGCATCTCCACGGGCTCATCGCCGATATTCTCGACAAAGTGACCCATGTTCTTAGGCACGATGCCCACGTCCCCGGGACCGTAGTTAAACGTGCGAGCCATGCCCTCCGCCGCAAAGATCGTCACGCGGGCGCGACCGCGGATGAAGAAGGACCACTCGTCCGCGATGGGGTGCCAGTGCATCTCGCGCAGGGCGCCCGGCTCGATGATGGCGTGCGCGGCCGCCACCGTCTTGGAGATGGGGAAGTTCTTGGAGTCGGTCACGCGCACCTCGCCGCCCGACGTCTTCTTGGGCTCCTGGTCCAGCATGCGGTGCGAGAAGTTGTACTTGGACTTCTTGACCTCCTTGCCGCGGGGGCGCTCCTCGTCGATGGAGCCCGGCTGCGAGCCCTGGAAGATGTATTTTTCGCTCTTGGGCAGGCGGGCGAAGACCTCGGGGGCGAGGTTGAAGTTCTCAGCGATGACGGATTTGGGGGTGTGGGCTACAGTACCGTAGTTGTCAGTAACCATCAGGCACACGCAAGAATTGTATGTAGTTTGACATGACAATTAGAAAGAGTTCTAAACTCACCCAGCCAGTCCGTCAGGACAAACGTCGACTCCTCAGAGAAGCTGCCGCTATCAAAGATGAGGAGGAACTCGGTGCCGTTCTCGCCGAGACCCTGCAGCGAGTGGGGCACGCCGCTGGGGAAGTACCACAGGTCGCCCTTCTTGAGGTCGTCTATGAAGTTGCCGCCCTCGTAGTCGAGCGCCGTGATGCGCACCTCGCCGTCGAGCACGTACGCCCACTCGGCCTCCTTGTGCCAGTGAAGTTCGCGGATGGCACCTGAGTCGAGGCGCATGTTGACGCTGGCCAGCTCTACGCTCGTACCAAGCTCGCGGACGGTCGTCTGACGGGTCCAGCCGCCCTCCTGTTCCTAGCGTTAGTTCCGGGTCACCGTCATAAGATCCGTGGGAAGCGAGAATGTACCTCGATGCGGATGTGCGAGTCAGCAAAGCTCCAGCGCATGTTGGCGATGGCGCCATGGTCGGTGCTAGGCGGGCGGACCAGATCCGGGTTCTCGCGCGAGCGCTCGGGGTTCCACGGCCCCAGGACTGATGCACCCAGACCATTCCGCCAGGGCAGAGGGTCGAGGTCCTCGCCAATGGCATCGACGGCCCTGTCGTAGGGATCGCGGTGTTCCGGCGTGTAGGGCACTGCCTTCCCGGGCGTCTCTGTCTTGGAGCTGCTGCCAAACTTGGGGGGGAGGTCAAGACCATTGAGCAGGCGCTGACGCGGGCTGTCCATGTGTGGAAGCGCAGCCGTCAGGCCAGCTCCGGCGAGGAGCACCTGTGTGGTGGAGAGCTTCATCCCGGGCGCTGGGGTACGTATACGATGGTATGGGGGTCACGGGAAGACGGACTGGCGTGGAGGAGAAGGCTGGAGAAGGTCAAGAGGGCGGAGGGAAATGGTAATGAGAGCTTCGAGGTCCGGTCGAAACGAATGCGACACCCAGCCATAATAAGAGTGAGCAGCCTCGGGGAGAGCTTGATTGCGCCATTGCTGACTCCCAGGCTCTCAACCACATCATGCTGGGTATGCACATCCAATACCGTAGATGGCGATGGCGTGGGCGTAAGACGGGGGTCATGACGGCGTCGTCCGACTACGGAATTGGCAAGTCATGACTACCTACCTAAACAAAAAAAAAAAAAAAAAAAAAAAAAAAAAAAAAAAAAAAAAAGTCCCGTCTGAGCATGCTGGATTAGCGCCAATCCCGAGTCAAGTCCGAACTAAAATTGTGGGCAGGTGCGACCGACCAACCGACCTGCACATGCCATGATGCCAGTGCGGCATTGTTGCCGCTGCTTAAGCCCCGCCAATTCCGCTGTCAGCATGCTCCGGAGCCCGTCAGGCCACGGCGCCACGCCGACTTCGCTTCTCCACTCCACATGCATCTCTCGTACGACGTACTTATTCCGGCCTTGCCAAAAAGGCCTCTTCTTCCCATTTCTTCTCTTATCGGCGGTCTCTACGCAGCTTCTTTGGTACCCAGCCTGCCGACAAGGAGCAGGGTATATCGGCGGAATCTTTGCTCATTCTTTCTTTTCGTTTCTGTCACTCGTGGTCTTGTCCATCCTTCGTATTTGAAAACCTGCATCCCGCCCATCTCTCGTCATACACGCCCTCCCTCTTTGCGCTGTCCGCCTCTTCCTCCTGAGCCTCGCTCGCGATTCCTCGGAACCTGTCGCTCTCTTTATACCGTCTCTCCTTTTGGGGTAGCCCGGTCGGGGCATCATCCCGGGTTATCAGCAAGTCAATTGGCCACCCAGTGACCCAACGCTTTCACCATGAGCAACGGATTTTGCTTCAGCGCTAACGGCGGCGGCGGCCGCCCGGACGAGGAGTCACCTCTTCTTGGAAAGCCACCACCCCGTTCAATGCTTGGGCGATTCCGCAAGTCGATGAATGACCAAGTCAGTCGGTCATGGGCCGATCTTGTCCTGCTCCTCTGCTACGTCGTCACCGGCCTCCTCGACAGCTCGTCCACCCAAGTCTGGGGGACTTTCGTGTCCATGCAGACAGGTTTAGTAAATCCCTTCAGTCTCCTCTCTCCCCGAGTTGAGAAGCTAACACTGCCGTCCAGGCAACACTGTCTTTGTCGGCCTCGGGCTCGCCTCCCTAGTCAACCCTCCCCCACCCGCCCGCCTGTGGCGCTCCGGCATCTCCCTCGTATCCTTCTGTGTCGGCTCCTTCTTCTTCGCGCGCTTCCACCGGTACTTCTCCCCCAAGCGCCGCTGGGTCCTATGCGTCTCCTTCGCCACACAGATGCTCCTGACCATCGCCGCCGCCTGCATCACCACCTTCGCCCCCGTCAACCTGGACAAGGAGGCCATCGACTGGACCGTGCTCCTGCCCCTTGCCCTTGTCGCCTTCCAGAGCTGCGGCCAGGCCGTCACGAGCCGCGCGCTCAGGTACAATTCCCTGAACAGCGTTGTCCTCACTAGCATCTACTGCGACCTCTTCTCCGACCAGGACCTCTTCGCCTTGCGCAATGTTGAGCGGAACCGCCGTGCTGCCGCGCCGCTGCTGTTGCTCACGGGTGCGGTGGCCGGCGGGCTGTTCTCGCACAGCTCGATTGGTATCATGGGTGCGCTGTGGCTGGCTGCCTTTCTCAAGTTCCTCATGGTCATCATGTGGTTCTTCTGGCCTGCCAAGCACGAACAGCCGGAGCACGAGCAGTAGGTGAGTCGATACCAGTCCTGGGCATTGTATAAAGGACATATATACGTGAAAAATTTCAAGTACAATATATATCCATCAGTTGTTTAATCCTGCATCGTACTATAAATTATGTAGGCCTGACTTGGCATGGGCCACACGCGAAGCATCAGACTGCCGGACGCGGGTCTGGAATGACCCACTTTAGTTCGGACCTGCACCGACTCACAGCCGGAGCCGGGCAGGTGAGGCCACTCAGCGATCAACTCGCCGTAGATGTAACAAAAGGATGCGTTGTTTCGCCTAGTAGGTACTCACGGTAGTACTTGTTATACTGTAGCTGCCAATCACTTTGAGCCTATTACACATCGTCTTCATTTTTTAGACGTTTCTCGCTTTACTTCGACCCCCAAGTGTCTGATCGCATGGTAGGGGATCGGAGTTTGCCACGATGCGACTTAACCATGACAACACCACCAACCTAGATCAAGTCGTCATATTCAAGGGAGTCTGTGCGCCGGATTCTTTACGTCACAAAGGAAGTGGTTCTCAGACTTCACCGCCGCGGGGTGGGGATCGAGTTTTGTAGAACCGCCGCGTCTTTGAAGGAAAGCTCCTGTATTGTACCTGGCCCCTAACGGGAGGCTGCGAGCCATTCCAGGTCCTCCATAGCAGGGGGAATCGAATTGCAGCTTACATGCCACCTTCCGTCCACGTCGCCTTCGTCCAGGTGTTGCGTCGTGAACTTCTTCATGTCCTACGGACTTCGCGGGCTGAGTTGGCAGCGCGCACGTATCTTTGAGAGCGACAACCGTTCCTGTACCTGGCAGCCGACAAGAAGCCACAGGCTATCGCGGGTCTTCTAAATGTAAGTATGGTATAGTGACGTCCTAGACCGAGATCTTGCATCTGTAGCTTGCCATATACTGCCAAGTGGATGTTCGCCATGCAGATTGAGTGGGCGGAACACACGCCATCTGAGCGGAGAACACCACTACCGAAACTGGTGGCCGACGGGAAGCCCGCAAACCACCACCAGTCTCCCATAGGATAGGCTTATTATAATCCCAACAAAGTTCCTAGTCGCTAGTTTGTCATATTCCGTGAATTTCAGGGTTTCACCCAAACTGCGACATACCGTACAGTAGCACCGGACAGTAGTCGCGAGGGGGAGGAGCGTGAAGCCGCGCCGGAGCGAACTCTCCGGATCACCAGGCGACCCAGCTGCAGCAGGCGCGCTCCGCAAACCGAAAAGTGACGAATCAAGGCCCTGGCTGATGGCAAAGTTTCCATTCTCCATCCCCTCTCTGTCCAACGCGCGGGATGCGCGTGAACTATGACATCACGTGTGAAGCGGCGCGCCGGAAACACAACGGGCGAGATTGGGGATGTCTGCGATCGAAATACTAAGCTAGGTATTGGCGGTTGAGGGGGTGCGATGATACCGGTCAATAGTGACGATCACTTGCAAGCACACGATGCGAGTCAACATGACGACGTGACGACGTTGTAGAATCTTGCGGGACAGGAGCAAGGCTGAATGGAGGAAAACCTCCCTGTGGTTGTCGTGAGGCTGCGGGTTAGCGTTTCCAGCCCTAGGTTTGGTTTGTTCAGCCTTCGTTGTTTTGATGGAAGACAAGAAAGCGCCGTGTATAGCACCCTATGTACTAGTGGGCTTTTTCTAGTCGAAGGTACATACATAGGTAGGTACTTATATGAAGCTCGGTTAAGGGGGTACCGTAATAAGATGTGTGAGTGTGGCACATTGTACCTGTGCGGATAGCCAAGTCAGGTAAGTACCCTAGGTACCGAAATGCTGTGATGAATGCCAAGCACCCAGCATCTGTTTTTCTTGACGGCACAGGCAGGAATCGTCGCAACTCGTTAGGCAGGAAGGACCTTGATGCATCTGCGGCTGATGATTTGGTGGCTGATGAGTGGGGGGACCCTCCATGACGTCGCCGGGGGTCTGGGCCTGGAGCGCGTCATCGCACCTGCCCTGCACTCGGAGTGCACAGTTGGAGGATTTTTGCGGGAGAGAAAAGTCACCATCTCCGGAGCTGATCTGCAGGCCGGCCGCCAAGTCGCACACCCGCAGGTGGGTGCCTTTCGATCAGACCGGAGTTCCATGGGCCCGGGGTTGCTTACCAGGCACTATACCTCGCTGCCTATGGGCAATCAAAACATTCACTGGTTCCCGGGTTGTCTCGGTAGGGGGGACCGAATGAAGCACCCGGACCGGAGTCTTACTCCCCTCCGACTTCCAAGGCAGGCATGATGACCCGGACCATGGCGCTGCCAATGCCCGATGATGATGTTTACCCTGCAAGCCGTCGACGTAAGGTCTGCTTGGTAATGATTGGGGACTTGCGCGAAGAAAAAGGCACCAACGGCAGGAAAAGCGACTCATCGAAATTGCAGGAAACTCGGCTGCATGGAGCGAGAGGCAAGGCTGCCTCTCCTATCGTCATCCGTCATCTATTTCCTTCGTAATCCATCGCCTTGCGACTCTCGGCGCAGACACGCCCCCCACACCCCCCTCTCTCCCCACTCAATGTGGCGCCCGCGACTCTCTCCCCTCTTGCCAGCGCGTGCAGGCCTCCTATAGCACAGGAGCAATGGCTGGTAATTTGCGAATGTCTCGGGCGATCAGGCTGCACGTGGCATCATCGCTTTCATCATACCTCTCATGCCCGTAATTTGTATCCTACAGGCTTTGGGGAGTCCAGCATGTGCATGCCGGATTTCTTCGAGAAGCGCTGACATCACCTTCCCTCTAAAGGTACTAGTACACCTCGGTGGCGTGCAGCAGGGCCGGATCACAATGTACCTGTACCTTTCCACGCCTTGCTTTCTTCTAGTGGGAGCCAAGGCGCCAGACCCGACCCAGACCACCCCACCACCTCCTAAAGTGCCTGGCATCATCACTTCAGTCGTTGCTCATCACTCCTAGTCTCTTGGTAGCAAGCAGGTCGCTCGCTGCAGCCCCGTGCGATTCAAGCGCCGACGCCCAGCCCGAGTCCCATCTTGTCTCGCCAAAGTGGCTGTTACAGCACCTGTACTCGTAGTAATATTCCTTGCTTTCTAATCCTTTTCCTCCCAACCCACCATTTCCCGATTTCCCATTCTTCCACTGTTCACTTTCCTGCCCAAACCACCGGCACCGGCGGCCACATCTCCGGCCATCTCCCATCTTCTCCGACCGCGAAAATCCCAAATCTTACTCACGTCGTCACCCGTTGTAATTGTCGCTGCCGTTGCTCGACACTGCTACTCTGCTCTATTGTCCTGCGTCATTTACTTCGCGTGCCCCTCGTCCCGGTACCTTGTCCCACCCCAAAATTCGCCCGCACCTCATTAAGCCACGACCCCTCATCGTCATTGCCCGCCCGTCGCTAGACCCAGCCCTATCCTGACGACATCCCCTGCGCCCCGAAAACCTCCCCTCCCTCTGTCCCTACATTTCGTCTGCTTCCTAGGACACTTTGCCAGTTCCGCACCGCGGGTCACTGCACGACGTCTCAACGCAACTCGACCTGGAGCATACCAGACACAGACTCTTCCGAAACATCACTGCATCCCAAAGAAAAAAAGAAGAAACCCCCACAAAGAGACCGTCGCTGCTCCTCTCAGGATTCGTTTCTAGTCGCCCATCCGTGGCGCAGTTTGGAGACATGTCGACCATACAGCAACTGAAGAACTTTATTCGCCACGGTACGCTCTCTGGAGTCTGGGTCCTTTTTTACGTCACACGCATCAGTTCCTGCTAACTGCTCGCTCTTCAGGAAAACAAGCCCGCAACTTCAACGAAGAGCCCGCGCGGAAGGATGACCACTCTCCTCCCCAACAACCCCAACCCGCCCCCGACAAGACCATGCCGCCGAGCGAACCAGTACTAGGCCAGCATCAGCAGCCTCCCGCCGCCCACGCAAACCACGATGTCTACTCCGACGCCCCCCGCGATGCCCAAAACCGTGTAGCCCAGGCCGGCCACGCCGCCGCCCACCACGTCGAGCCGGGCCAGAATAAGGCTTCATCCAAGAGCAAGCGCGTCGACGAGGCCAACCTGGCCAAGCTCATCGCCGAGGAGAATGCCAGCAAGAGCAAATTCCCACGCTACCCCGGACTCGAGCGCTGGGAACTCCTCGAGAAAATGGGCGACGGTGCCTTCAGCAACGTCTACCGCGCCAAAGACCTCCAGGGCGAGTATGGCGAGGTCGGCATCAAGGTCGTCCGCAAGTATGAGATGAATAGCATGCAGGTAAGTCTGAGCGTGCTCGTGGCACTTTGCGTCGCCCTTGCCATTTTTATTCGTCGCCATATGTCTTTTCTTTTGCGCCGTCTGCGTTTTGTTCGCCATAGCAATACGTCTTCTTTGTCCGCACCGTTACCAACACTGGGGACCAAACCCCTTCTTAGGGAAACAACCATCTTCATCCGGATTTTAAGAAGGTTCCGAAAGCAGTTGAGGTGCGAGATACTTCTTATTTTCTCCATCCAGTCACAACACCAAGAAAAAGAGGCCATCCCTTTCCTGTATTCATCACCTCCTGTTATAGTTGGCGCGTGGGGATGGCCATTCGATCATCGAGTCGTGCGTACTAACTTGTCGGTGGTGTAGCGTTCCAACATCCTGAAAGAGGTGCAAATCATGCGGCAATTGGACCATCCCAACATCATCAAGCTCATTGAGTTCTCCGAGTCGCGCCAATACTACTACATCGTCCTCGAGCTTGCCCCTGGCGGCGAGCTATTCCACCAGATTGTCCGCTTGACATATTTCAGCGAGGAGTTATCCCGACACGTCATAGTGCAAGTGGCCAAGGCGCTCGAGTACCTGCATGAAGAGAAAGGAGTTGTGCATCGGTATGCAAACCCACCATCCCCACCCATTCTACCCCTGACGTCATACACTTCCCTTCGCTCGGAACAGATTAACTAACTCGCTATCTAGAGACATCAAACCCGAAAACATCCTCTTCAACCCCATACCATTTGTACCCTCCAAGGTCCCGAAGCCCAAGCAGCCCGGTGATGAGGACAAGGTTGATGAGGGTGAGTTCATCCCCGGTCAGGGTGCCGGCGGCATTGGACAGATCAAGATTGCCGATTTTGGCCTTTCGAAGATTGTGTGGGACAATCAGACCATGACGCCATGTGGTACCGTTGGCTACACTGCCCCTGAGATTGTCAAGGATGAGCGATACTCCAAGTCGGTCGACATGTGGGCGCTCGGCTGCGTCTTGTACACCCTCCTCTGCGGCTTCCCGCCCTTCTACGATGAGAGCATCGAGGTGCTCACCGAGAAGGTTGCTAAGGGCTCCTACACCTTCCTCTCGCCTTGGTGGGACGAGATCTCCGAGTCGGCCAAGGACCTCATCACGCATCTCCTCACAGTCGACCCCGAGAAGAGGTTCACCATCCGGGAATTCCTCGCCCACCCCTGGATTCAGAAAACTGCCCCTGCACCGGCTGCACCAGCTGCACCAGCCGAGGAGAAGAAGAAGCCGGAGACGGTCCTCCGGGCATTCGACTCGACCAAATTCGAGGACGCTGGCAAGCGCTACGACTTCCGGTCGCCTGGGGCCGTCAATCTCCGTGAGGTGTTTGACGTCGGCTATGCCGTCCACCGACAGGAGGAGGAGGGCAAGCGCCGTCAGCAGATTGGCGCCAAGGGCGCACCCGGGAGGCTCAACGCCCTCGAGGAGGAAGATGACAGTGACAAAATGCAAATCGACCAGCAGGGCAGTGAGCAGAAGCCCAACAACGCTGGGACCCAAGCCCTTGAGCATAGCATGCGGAAGACCAACATTCGTGATCAGGAAGCCCAGCAACAGCGCGGTCGGGAGAGGACACGGGCCAACGACAGGGGCTACGGCCAGCACTCTGCGGCGGTCACCGCCGCGGCTAGGCAGCAGGTCCGAGAGACGAACCGCCAGAAAGGTCCCTTCGAGCTCAACCTGGACAACGCAACATTGCTTGGGAAGCGCAATAAGAAGGTACCAGCCATGGGGGCATAGGATGCTGGAAATGTCGACACTAGTACTACCCGGGCCGTAGTACCCAGTAAAAAGCTTTCCCGAGATGGATCACCCACGTCGGCGTCTGCCATCCCGAGCGATCCCGCCATGGAGCAACAGCCGTGTCTCTACCCAACTCTGGGTTACACGGGGTCATGACACGGCGCCGCGGTAACGCGTACATCGGTCGCGTTTAGTTGCAGACTGGGCTTTCGGCATTTCCGTGGGGCTCACGGGACTTGGAAGAAACATATCAAGGGCGCATGGAGTATAAGGGGTATACCGTGGACTGGATTTCGTTTTTTGGGGGGGATGAAGAACTTTGACGAGCTTTCATCTTTCTGCCGCGTTTTCTCTGTTTTTATTGCACTCCTCTCTAGATATCGTGTACCAGGGCACGTCGAGTCAGCATGATCAGGGCGTGTATACTGATATGAGACTTTTTTAAAGACTACCGTATACATGCTCCTGAGTTATGTCGTTCAGCCAAGTATTAATAATCCTTATCCGACAACCGACCACTCTTGAAGTTGCCAAGTGCTGAAGTATAGAGTGCTAGGAGCGTATGCTCCCTTGGCAGTACGATTGTCCTGATCTCCATTATACTGGTAGTATACTGACTGTGTCTGGGTCTTATAATGATTGATGTCCGGTGGAGCAAGGGGGTTCGGCGGTTGGTGATTTGCGTGCCGGTCGAGGCGCGGCTACCCTGGACCCAGGCAGGTGTTTCTACCCGCCGTTCCCACGCAGTTCCGGGGGTCTCATAGGCGGATGAGCTAGTCTTCTTTGAGGGTCGTTTAAAACTAGTTGCTATATTCTCAACCCCGAGCCGTCGTAATGGGAAGAGCATCACCATTAGGATGCGGAGAATGCGAATATCCGAGACAATAAAGAAAAGGTTTCTTTGTCCACGAAGACATGTTAGCTCACGAGAGGACACAAGACCCGTTGCATAACAAAGGGGCAAGTATTGCATTGCACTTCGTTATTTGTTTTGGTACCGAAGACAAAGGGAAACCCTGTTGAAGAGTAAAAAGAAAGCCGGTACAAAGGGAAGCCGCGCCAAGGAACGACAAAAAAAAAAAAAACGCCCACTAATTATACTGCCTCCCCCAAAGCTCTCACCCATGACGTGCTACACCGGTATCGCAGCATCTTGCCAGACATAGTCCTCCCCCCCATCATCATAGCACCCTTCCCCATTCCCCCTCCGCCTCCTCTTCCTCCTCCTCATCCTCATCCACCAGTGCTGACAAGCCCAGGTACTCAAACAAAGGCACCGTATCCGGAAACGACAGCGTAAACGGCAGCCAAAACTCCCTCGTCACAATATTGCACGCAGTCCGGTACGACAGCCTCTCCCCGCCACGCACCATCTTCTTTAGAACGAACCGCATGTCCTGCGCATACCCGTTCTGCCTCTTCATCGGATGCCCCGGCGCGCTGTTGCTCGCCAGGTCCGCTACGTAGCCCCGCGCAATCTGCGCCGCGAGCGTCTCCAGCGCGACGACCTTTGCGCCGCCGCTGCGGGTGCGTGTAATCTCGACCTCGTCGAACGCGGCTGTGGAGACGAACTGGATCCGAACGGCGCGCATCTTGCGCTCCGAGGTGAGCACCCCAAAGGTGTCCGGGTCGTCGTGTACTCTATACATGCCCTGGGCGACGGCCCAGCACCGGACGACGTCCCGGGAAGTGCTCGGGCAGAGGATCGTGACGGCGCGCGGGTAGCGTTGTGTGTATCCGTGGTGGACCATGGCGGCTAGGCCGGTGACCGCGTAGGGGATGTGAGGAAAAGCTCTGCCGATGACGGCGATTATCTCCTCTACGATTTCGAAATCCATGCTGCTGTTCGACGGCGTGACCTCGACTGGTCGTCGCGGCATAGTGGGAGGAACACGTACACTGCCCCCTCGTGGCCTTATGGAATCGCCCTGGTAAGTCCGCGGGGGCGGCCTGACGGGGACGGAACTCCCACGCTGCGGAGCCCGCCGCGGTATGGGAGTCCAACGGTTGTCTAGTAGCTCCCCCATGGATTGTGACCACTGATACGCTGGCTGCGAGATCCTAACGTCGAGCTGCGGCCGGGGAGTCTTGGTTTCGCGGAGGCGTTTGTGGTACCTGCGCCCGCGCTCCTCCCTGGCTCGCCGCCGCTGGCTTTGGGAAGGCTTCCGGGAGAGACCGAGGAGGTCGCGAACCCAGTCCTTGAGAGACATCTTGGATGAGAAGAGCGTTGAAGTGGTGAGAGTCGTAGAGCGGTACCGTGGGGTATGCGCAGTTTGTGTGTGTATCGGCGTCGTTCCGGTGGTGTAAGTCGCCGGGACGACACTTCGCAAAGGCCTAGATCTGTGATGGTTGGTGAGAGTAGTAACATCAGAGTTGAAAGTATCGCAAGAGCGCATGATCGCTGTAGAATATATGCATAGGCACGTTCCGACGAACACATGCTTGCAAACGCCTCGAGCCACGGAGAATGAGGAGAACAGGCAGGGAACATGTCGGCAACAGGCGAACAAGGGAGGTAGGTATTCCTGTGCAGTGTGCAGCCAGCGGGAGTCGACTTCACGCAGGTAACATGGTCGGAACGTGGGGAACAGAGAACAAAAGCCCGTAACACAATAAATGCTTGCGAGAATGACCCAAATGGCAATGTTCATCAGCACGTTGGGTCTCTATATCGCCTCATCCTGGACGAACCCCAAGTCCCGCAACGCCGGTTAGTCTTACAATGCCCAATCCAGATCCAGCACCCCCGCCGCGCACGGCAACTTGTTCATAATTCCTCCTCCGTCTCCATCTGGTCAGCGCTGACCACGCCCTGGGAGGAGGAAGACTGCCCTTCCTTGTTGGGTACAGTGGCCTCCTTGTCGATCATTTGCCTCGACACGGAGACGATGTTGTCTTCGATAAGCTGCCGGCCGACATCTTCCAGATGCTTCTTGGGATCGAGCTTTCCGACGTATCGTGTCTTGAGCTGCTCCTTGGTCAACTCCGTCTCCTCCTTGACGCGCTTCTCGTAGCCGTCGGCCAGGGTGACGAGCTGGTTGAGTCGGTCCTTGTTCTTCGTTCCCTCGGCCCGGAAATCGTCCATCTCCAGGGCCTCTGTCCATACATGCTTGTGGAGGTTCATCAGCATGTTCTCCTCCAGCGCTGTTTTGCGGTAGTTGATGGCGATGGAGTAGTAGTGGCGGTTCAGGCCGTGAATCAGGGCCTGGATTGAAGGCTTGTTCAAGTGTCCCAAGTTACTCGTGCTCTGACGCGGCTCCTGGCCCATCATCAGGAGTTGGGGGTTTATTAGGCGGAAGGCGTCAATAACGACCTTGCCCTTCACTGACTGGATAGGGTCAACCACCACAGCCACGGCTCGGGGGTTCAGCTGCTCGAAGGATTGCTGGGTATTGATATCAACCGAAGAAAGCCAGCAGCCGAAACCAGGATGAGAGTGATACCATCCAACGACCGCCTCGGGCCTGGTAGAAAGTTAGTTCGCGCTAATCGTGCAGTGACGTAGAGAAAGGGCTCTCACCGTCCCGTTTGCCTCAGCATGTCCATCATCTTGGTCTGGAATACCGGATCGACAGCCTCGACACTGACACCGGTACCGCTCTGGGGCATGGCAAACACGTCCATGACCTTGACGGTGAAGTCGTCGACGAACTCTCCCAACATCAGACCCATGACCTCCATCGGCACGCCCGCGCGGCCGTGGCGAAGCATCTTTAGCAGGGCCAAGGACGAGATGTAAACGGTTTCGGAGTTGTCAATCAGGTTCGAGTTGTCCTGCGGGACATAATTTTTTAGCTGGGTGCCATGCGACGACGACGGTATCGCCTCGGAGGGAGCTTACCTGGCCTGGCGTAGGGCCGCCGAGGCCGCCCATTCCGGCGCCTCCTAGCAAATGTCGGAAGCGGTCCATTATTTGCGATGAATATGTCGACTCTGGAGTATCGGTATGGTAGAGTTCGGAGTTGTGCGGATGAGTCGAAACCGCAGGAGCGTCGGAATGCTGTGGAAGTGGGTAGAGCTGGATGGAGGTACGCGGTGATGATGAGCTTGGTGTTGACGCCAGTCCTGGAGCCTTGAGCAGGTACCTGGAACCTGGGAACCAGAGCTTAAGCTGCTTAGTAATGTCACGTGCACATCCTGGTGCCACGCCCCCATCATACCAGTGATGGCCGCGCCATGTGGCTGGAAAACACAACCAATAAAGAATCAGGACTTTTTGGGCCATGGGTTGTTGGCACCAGGCAAGCTCTCAGCCTTGCCGCGGCAACGTTATTCCGGACGCCATCATGTAAGAGCGAGCAGGCGTTCCTGGCCTCCTTCCATCATTTTACTTAATAAATGGTACCTTAACCTACCCGCACCCCACCCCATCTTCCCTGCATCATGTCAAGGGCTCTTTGAGGTCTCTGCTCTCTTGATCGCTAGATCATCCGTTCCCCCCTTCCCGTAAACCTATTTTCTGACGCAATCTTCTGCATTCGCCTGCGTCGGCGTCTTGCGATTCGCGCGAAGTGCAATGGGCGACACCGCGATGGCGCACCTGGGCTCGGCGGCTCTCAATGGGTCGTCACCCAAGAAGGTGGCATACTTTTACGACTCCGACATTGGCAACTATGCCTACGTCACGGGCCATCCGATGAAGCCTCATCGCATTCGTCTGGCGCACAGCCTGATCATGCAATACGACCTGTACAAGAAGATGGAGATCTACGTGAGTACGCTCTGAGCGCGGGCTCTGAGCGGCGCGACTGTTGTGATACATGGGCTGACGTATCTGCAGCGTGCGAAACCGGCCACGAGAGGCGAGATGACGCAGTTTCACACCGACGACTACATTGACTTTCTCCAAAAGGTCACGCCCGACAACATGGACAGCTACATGCGCGAGCAGGGCAAATACAACGTCGGAGATGACTGCCCCGTCTTCGACGGTCTCTTCGAGTTTTGTGGCATCAGTGGTGGCGGCAGCATGGAGGGCGCGGCCCGTCTGAACAGGCAGAAATGCGACATTGCGATCAACTGGGCCGGCGGACTTCACCATGCCAAGAAGTCAGAAGCCAGTGGCTTCTGCTATGTCAACGGTAGGCCAAGTTGGATAGTCATGTACCTGGTCGCAGACTAACCCTTCACCAGATATCGTTCTGGGTATTCTCGAACTACTGCGGTTCAAGAAGCGCGTGCTCTACATCGACATCGATGTCCACCACGGCGACGGCGTCGAGGAGGCTTTCTATACGACTGACCGCGTCATGACTGTGTCATTCCACAAGTACGGCGAATACTTTCCAGGCACGGGCGAACTTAGGGACATTGGTATCGGCCAGGGGAAACATTACGCCGTCAACTACCCTCTCCGCGATGGCATCACCGACGAAGCATACAAGTCGATATTCGAACCCGTAATCGAGAACGTCATGAAGTACTACCAGCCCGAGGCCGTCGTTCTACAATGCGGTGGCGACAGCTTGTCTGGTGACAGGCTCGGTTGCTTCAACCTGAGCATGGACGGGCACGCTAACTGCGTGAGCTATGTCAAGAGCTTCGGTCTCCCAACTCTTGTCGTAGGAGGCGGCGGCTACACGATGCGAAACGTTGCCCGGACTTGGGCCTTTGAGACTGGTGTGCTGGTTGGCCAAGAGATGGATCGTACTCTCCCGTACAACGAATACTACGAGGTAAGCTCCATGTCCCGATGCGTCATGGACAAAATAACTCACATGTGACAGTACTATGCCCCCGACTTCGAGCTCAATGTCCGATCCTCGAACATGGAGAATTCGAATAGCCGCGAATACCTCGATAAGATCACTGCGGCCGTAATCGACAATCTCCGTCATACCGGGCCTGCCCCCTCGGTGCAGATGCAGGATGTTCCGCGGAAGCCTTTTGGAGGCATGACGGACGAGGAAGAGGCTGAGCTCGACGATCTGGACGAAGATGAAAACAAGGATGTCCGCATGTCCGAGCGGCAGTGGGAGAAGCGCGTCGAGAATAGCGCCGAGTTCGAGGCCAGCGACGATGATGAGATGGCTAAGAGTCACGGGGCTACGCGTCAGAACGGCAACAAGCGCCCCTTCACGGATTATGGCAATGAGGAGGCAGAGAATGGGGGCGAAAAGCGGACGCGCACGGCGCCCACGAGCCCAAAGGATGCTCCAGAGACGACGGCTACAGACAATGCTCATGATCCCAACGACGACACCATCGAAGAGATTGCGTCTGCGGAAAAGAACGAACCCGAAGCGGCGCAGGAGGAGGACGAGCTTAAGGAGCCACCCAAGGAGGCTACCGACAACGACGGCGATGTGGGCATGACCGACTCAGGACCCGCTGAGGATTCTACCACTATTAAGAAGGAGGATGGAGAACCCGAGGCGGCTCCTGCAGCTCCGGCCCCAGAGAAAGAGGATGGAGGTAACTCGGGCGACGCAGTCACTGAGGAACGCAAACCTGACGAGTCCTCGAAAGAGACACCGAAGGAGGCTGAGGCTGCATCCGAGAAGACCCCCCAGCCTGAGGAGAAGCCCAAGGAGGCTGATGCCCCGGAAGCCATGGACGTCGACACCGAAAAGGACAAGGCGGCCGAAACGACGGAGGAAAAGAAGGAGACGACTGAAGCCTCAAGCTGAGGGAGGGCGGGCGGGCACGACTGTCTGGCTGCTTACAGGCGAGGTCATTATCCTCCTCCATCTGTTGGTGTTTTATTAGTTATCCCTGGGTTGCATTATACCCCGAAAGGGAGAGAGCTACTCGGGGGTTTTGTGTATCGTTTATTCAACGGCGCCTGGGCGTTCGGGCGCAATGGTGAGCTGCGCATGGCGAGAAGGGGTTACTTGCAGACGAGGCGGAAACATGTCATTTCATTTGATTCATTTTGGAACTCTACACTGCTGTCATCGAATACTTTGACTCTAGTTTCATTGTATCGGCTCCATTGGGCAATAGTAGTACTGGTCCGTCGCAGACTTGCCACGATGAAATGTAACGGCCAACCGGAGGACCAGGCCCTTAACAGAGGCAATAAACTGCAGCTGTTAGCCCTTGAATCATGTTGGGCTGGACGACGGGTTACCTTATCAAGTTCCCTGTATGTACATCGTGCATCGGCAACCAGAGGCTGGCGACGGCCCACTACTTGGTACGTACTTAGCAACAAGCTCGTCCCCCACCATGAAACAAACCCCCACCAAGAATCACTTGACCCAGCTGCAAGGCTGAAGTGCCAACCTGTGCGGGGCGCATCACCCACCATAACTTTTTTTTGCTTCCCCCTCAAACCACCCATAACTAGGTACTGTACAACCTGCCAGCCTCGCGCGAATACCCCGAGGACGCTCAAGACAATGATCCTCGTCAATGTGACTTTATCAACTCACAACTAGCCTCGATTGAGAGCTTCCATCGACTCTGCGCCACCCCAACCCATCGGCCGACCGAACGACTTCTTCGACTGCTTCGTTTCGCATCTCCCACAGGCACTGGCTGGCTGACTGACTCACCCTCCCCCCCCTTCCAACCATGGCGCCCGCCACGGCGGCCAGGGCCTCCGCCGCCAGGGACGAGGGCAGCGACCCCGAAGCCGCCAAGCTCGCCGTCTGGAAGCAGGCGCTCTACGACCGGGTCCGGGAGACTCGCCGCGAGAATGACCTCTTCACGCAGGAGGACCTCACCGACCTGGGCGTCATCCCCAACAAGGACAAGGGCCTGCTGCTGCAGGTCATCCAGGCGCTCAGCAATGACAAGCTGTTTGTGACGTTTCGAGAGGCGTCGGGGCAGGTGTGCTGGAAGTGGCGCGATGAGCAGGAGGCGCATAAGTTGGTTCCCAATCCCCTCGCTTCTTTTTCCCCTTTATTCAGTTTTGGGTGACTGACGACTGCGGGGTTGCAGGTACAAGCAGTGTGCCAACGATGAGCAGGCCATGGTGTACTCCCTCGTCGACGACGCCGGCGGCGACGGCGTCTGGTCCCAGACCCTGCAGCGCCGCCTCAACATGAACGACACGGTCCTCAAGAACGCCCTCAAGCAGCTGCAGATCAAGGGCCTCATCGCACCCTTCAAGAACGTCGAGCACCCCAACAAGAAGATGTACATCAAGGCCTCCATACAGCCGAGCGACCGAGCGACCGGAGGACCGTGGTACACCGACCAGAACTTTGACGAGGCCTTTATCGAAGACCTGCAGAAGGTCATATACGACTTTATCAAGAAGCAGAGCAGCTATGTCAGTAGACATGCTGCCGCGGGCCATGACTCCTCGAGGACAAAGGTGCCCAAGAAGGGTGTGCTGAAGGGCGGGGAATCGGCCAGGGGCAAGAAGCGTGACGCGAGCGAAATGGCCGACGCCCCGACCTCGAAAGCAGCTAATAAGAAGTCCACCGCATCCACGCCCGCGCGCACATCCGCCACCCCCGTCCTCCTCCCCCTCCCCGCCGGCTACACAAAATACCCCACCGTCCGAGAAATCGCCCGTCTCCTCTCCGACAGCGGCGTGACCAACAACACCGTCCTCTCCGGCGCCGACGTGCAGAAGCTGGTCGACGTCCTGGTGTGGGACAACCTCGTCGAGCCCGTCAAGGTCGCCGGAAAGATCGGCTACCGCGTGAGCAGGATAGCGAAGCAGTCCGCCGAGGGCTGGGCGGGGCGCGACGACCCCACGGGCCGCGAGGGGGGCCCCGCGGCGTATATCAGCGCGTACACCGAGACGCCCTGCGGCCGTTGCCCTGTGTTTGATATCTGTGAGGATGGCGGGCCGGTGGGACCTAGTAACTGTATCTACTTTACCGAGTGGCTTGGTATTGACTAAGCTGGGCTGTTGAACCTCACAGTACCACCAATTTCTGGCTGAGGATGGAGGAAATCATCTTTTTATTGCATGGATTGGGCGTTTTGGTTCTGTGTCGGAATGACTTTTTCGGGGTGTTTGGCATTAGCATGGGAGCATAGATCGAAACCTCAGACAAATGAAGACTGCCAGTTGGCTGGCATCTCGAACACAGGTCTGCTATCAACACCAAACAATGGACGTGTGGTATTGCAAATGAGGCAGGTGATAAGAGGGCAAAGTGCATACAATCACACACCATGAGGAGAGCCTTTTTGTTTGGGAGCAGAAATCGAACAGGGTGTTCAGGTTGAGCGAACCAAGCTACTAGTAAAGCACCTGGCCAAAGCTACAACGCCCACCTCAGTATTCATAATTCATATCGCCGATGTTCGGCGACGTTCCCTCCGAAAAAAAAAAANAAAAAAAAAAATGATTCCCACGTTTCGAAAACCCTGACCATCAGGTGGTCCTAAGATACACTTGCCTCCTGACGTCGGTAGCTTACAGTTCACCAGACTTGACAATGGTGGGGCGGGTCGAGTACTTGATGGCGCCGCTGCCGGAGCCAGTGGCCTCGAGGGCCTTGACGACGTTCATCGAGTCCTGGTCAGCGACCTCGCCGAACACGACGTGGCGGCCGTTGAGCCACGAGGTCTCGACGGTGGTGACGAAGAACTGGGAGCCGTTGCTGCGGGGGGGGGAGGGGACGTCAGAATCGACCAGGCAGAGCTTCGGATTGCGTGTTGTTGAACTTACGTGTTGGGACCGGCGTTGGCCATGGACAGCAGGCCGGGCTTGGTGTGCTGGAGCTTGAAGTTCTCGTCGGCGAACTTCTCTCCGTAGATGGACTTGCCACCAGTGCCGTTACCACGGGTGAAGTCACCACCCTGGAGCATGAAGTCGGGGATGATGCGGTGGAAAGAGGAGCCCTGGTAGCCGAAGCCCTTCTCGCCGGTGCAGAGAGCGCGGAAGTTCTCGGCGGTCTTGGGGACAACGTCACTGAAGAGGTTGAAGTTGATGCGGCCAGACTGCTCTGTGACATGACATTCGTCAGCATTGGGGAGTTGCTATAGCCAGAGCTACCGAAGCGTGGGAAGAGGGGTGCGGGGCACAACGGGAGAGAGGGGCAATTGCGGGCTCCATTGGGCGTAAGCTTCAACGAGCTGCCCAGGTGTGCAAAAATTGAAGCCATTGATGGAGTTGCGAAGCTTGGGGAATGATGAGCGCATTGGCACATGGCCCAATGCTAGAAAGCAGAGCTCACTTACTCTTGACGTTGGAGGTGGGCTTGCCGTTCTCGAGGACGGGGCCCTCCCACTCAATGTCGAAGAAACTGCAGGCAAACAATGGTTAGCTATGTTTGTCTAGCTCTTCGACTACTTGTAGTGAGGCAAGCTTCGCGGCGGGACCGGAAAAACGGGAGGAAAGACTTACACCTTGTTGCCCATTGCTGCGGATGTTGCTGAGAAGAATCGAGCGGTCCGGAAAGTGTTGGAAGAAGTTGATGCAAGTTGAGGGAGAATGGAAGATCTGGAAACAGAAGAGCAGAAGGTATGGCGGGGTAGGAGGGGTCGGAAGAGGGCGGGTCTCATTGTTACGAAGGCTGGGAAGGGGGGCAAAATTGTTAGCGGGTTGGGAGCCAATGAGAGGAAGCGAATGTGAGAAAGGGTGGAGACTGCGAGAGAGGTGGAGATCACGTGTGGCGACATCCAGAGATTGGGAGCTCGGGATGAGGTCACCTTGGCTGCTGTTGCCCGTCCATCAGCCAGCCCCCCTTTGGCGGGAGAAAGTGCCCCGGGCGATAGCTCCAATAAGCTCCATATTGAACAACTAGCAGAAGGCAATTGTGACTTTTGACTGAGAAGGGGGTGAGCCGCCCAAAGAGAGGGGGAAAAAAAGGGCGAGAGGCAAGACTGGCTGCAGGAGATGTCGGAGCCGTGACGCGACCGATTGGACCCAACGTCTTGCAGCTGCCACCAGCCTCCCTGAGCTCCGTCCGCCTATCATCCCTTGCACGCATCCATGGGGGACGCCGAGGTGCAGCTTTGCACAGCCTTGCTTCAGGGGCCAGCTCGGATTGCGAGGGAGCCGCCGTAGCAGGAGACTCGGATTGGTTCGAGGTGAGGACTCGGGAGGTGGTATCGTTCTCTGAAGCGTGTTGTTTTGGGGGTGGTGACGTCCATGACCCCTGGGGAAACCCAGAGGAACCAAGGAGGACGGGACAGTAAAGGACAGTAAAGAAGAGAAAGAGAGCGTACCTTGTTAATACAGCTGCGGAGCTCGAAGTGGAAAGCGAAGCGGGCAAAGAGATACAAGTACAATTACTTTGATGGAAAATGGATGGGTGCTGAGCTGCTTTCTTCAAGGTCGTCCGTCGACCTGGAAAAGTTTTGGAAGCGAGGCAGCGTGCCGGCACATTCTGTTCTTCTGGCCTGAAGTCTCAGGTCTACACACGCGATTTGGCCGACAAGGTTGCGCGCCAACCGAGGCCGCGTCAGGACAAAGTAGGCACGAGTACTCGTACTACGGATCGTATACTTCTTCGTGATCCTATCGAGCAAAATCCATAACTTGACAGCTGGTCAATTGAGTAATTACCTACTTGGCCTTGATTATAGAACACCACAACGCCAAGTAAAAGGGGTTAAATATCGGTGGAAGACGGTCGATAGAGTCACGTGATCGTCCCCTTGTGCCAACCTGTCGCATAGGAGCTCCCCTTGGGCAGGAAATCACCATCGTGGCAACAAAGGAACGAACACTCCCCCGTCCTTGGAAACGCTGGGTTCCAGCCTCCGACTTATCCCTCGCTCACGACTGAGCTGCTTCTCTTTTGAATATTCTTTTCCTCCCAAAAACCGGCGCAATGGATCTGAGTGACCTGAAGGACACCGTCTCGAACCTGACCTTGTATGACATCAAGGCCGGGTTCCGGAAAGCGCAGAATGGTACTTGTTCTCGATACGCACACCACAACACCGATGAGGCTCGCGGGCGCTAATCACTCGTCGCAGCGGTGATGAACTATACGGAGATGGAGGCCAAGGTTTGTCTGCGCGCGAACTCCGGATCTCCCGAGTCCGGCCATGGGGCATGATAGGCATGGAGCTAATTGGGCATCAAGGTGCGCGAGGCCACGAACAACGAACCGTGGGGAGCATCATCCACGACGATGCAGGAGATCGCCAACGGCACCTTCAACTAGTACGTAACTACTACCAGGTTCTATGTTGTGCCTCGGTGTCCCCTGCCTGGCCATGCTAACATGATGCCAGCCAAACCCTGAACGAAATCATGCCTATGATCTACCGCCGATTCACCGAAAAGTCCGCTGAAGAGTGGCGCCAGATCTACAAAGCCCTCCAGCTGCTAGAGTTTCTCATCAAGCACGGCTCCGAGCGTGTCATCGACGACGCCCGCGGGCACCTCACCCTGCTCAAGATGCTGCGTCAGTTCCACTACATCGATCAGAATGGCAAGGACCAGGGCATCAACGTCCGGAACCGCGCGAAGGAGCTGGCAGAGCTGCTCGGCGACGTCGACCGGATTCGCGCCGAGCGTAAGAAGGCTCGCGCGACCAAGAACAAGTACACGGGTGTCGAGGGCGGCGCCGGTCTCTCGAGCGGTCGATATGGTGGGTTTGGTAGCGATTCGGCTGGCTATGGTGGTGGCAGCAGCACGTCTTTTGGGGGATACTCTGGCGGTGTGTATGGCGATGGTGGCGGTTTCGGGGGCCAGGAACCGGTTGACTTCCGCAGCGGAGGCAGTAGGTCCGACAGGTTCGAGGAGTACGACGAGGATGAGGAGGGCGATCGGCCCACAGCAACCTCCTCGCGGTCATCCAAGAGGCCGGAGCGATCATCTAGGAAGGCGGCAGCCGAGCCACCCAAGAAGAAGGAACCCGAGGTCGACCTGTTCTCCTTTGACGAGCCAGCGCAGACCTCCACCGTCCCGGCCGCTTCTTCTAACGGGTCCGGTCTGGCGGATCTCGCCGGTCCAAGCTCGAGCTCGGCCGCCAACGACGACGACGAGTTCGATGACTTCCAAGAGGCTGCACCCGCCGCCCCGTCGGCTTCTAACATGATGGCGCAGCCTCTATCACCACCGGTTACCACCTCGGCTCCGGCCCAATTTGCCGCCCCTCAACCTCAGTCTGGCCCACAGCAGGCCAACATCAGCCAAATGGTCAGCATGTCTTCCATCTCCCCGACGACGAGCACCGCCGGGACGCCGGGACCCAATTACTCTGCCTTCAGCCCACCTGCCGCCGCGGCTCCCAGTCAAGCTCCAAAGCCAGCCGGCTTCCAGCCCTCGGGTCCCAACTATTTCGGGGGCGTCCAAGCCCAGCACTCCGGAGGTGCCCTCAGCGGCATGTCAAACACGGCTGGGAACCCGGGCTTCCCCTCGAGCTCTACACCCACCACCATGGCCAACGCTAAGCCCGTAACGAGCCCCAAGGCGCCGGCGGCTGCTGGAGGCGATGCCTTTGGTGCCCTGTGGGGCAAGGCAAGCGCAGGGATCAAGAAGAACAACAGCCAGTCCAGCAGCCCGGCACTGGGCCAGCTTGCCAAGGAGAAGAGCAGCGCCGGCATCTGGGGAGCTCCCGCCGCGCAGCCGTCCGGTGGCGGCGCCCCCGCCACCACCCCTCAGTCCCAGGGTGCGTCTGCGTCGGACGACTTGCTCGGCTAGGTCACTACTAGGAACACGTATTCGTCTTGCCCTCCCTTGACCAGGAGGCAGGACATGCAATGGTGGTCGAGATCAATGCAACGGAGAGTGTGTTTGATGATTGGGGTGGCTCTAGATAGGCGTATGGCGCATAAAATGCAAGCAACGGGGTTCCTTCTCACTGCCTCCCAGTCGTCCGGCCCACTGCCGGAGGTCAATGATGAAGACCGACCAACCGGAGCCCCGGCCGATCGCGACGCGCGGCGGCAGTGAGTCAAAGCTTGGCCGCGGCCGCGCTCGTGCGGTTCCAGATGTGGTGTGTCTCACCGCAGAACTAGATGCAGCAGGTTACGGTGGCGTGACAGCCAGACAAAGAGAGAACATGGCAAATAAGCAGGGCAAAAGCAAGGAATACCCCTTCATGCTTTTGTGTGCCAGGGGAGGAAGGATCCTACTCGTACTACGCAGAACCAGCCTTTGATCTCGCCGTCTATGCGGCCCGCCATCTCAAACATGGCCCCATGTGCAGTTGATCTCCAGCTGCAAGCCAATCGATGGGATATTCACGGTCTGCAGCTTCGGCCGGGGAGGGGGTCCCCCCCATCTGCGCGGCTACATCCAATTCCAAGCTACCGGGGTCCGGGGGCCCAGAGTAATAAGCGCCCGTCCAATGACATGTTGTACGCGTTTCAATTGCGGGAAACTCGGACGACGTCGATCATCGTACTCTGTGGTTGGTCAATTGGGCGCGTACCAAGACACGAAGCTTACTTATCCCCTCCGACGACGGGATAATACCTACAGTACCTAGTTCCCATCAACGCCGCCTACGGTTGAGATCCGCTGGGGTGGGGAAGGGTGCCAGGGTATCAGCTATCATAAACGACTTCTTCAATCAAGGATTCTGGGCGCGTTGACGGGGACACGGGGGAGCATGGTGAAACACGCGCGTCTAAGTACCTAGGCAAATAGCAGCGTCTGTTGACGATGTTGCTGTATTTGGAACGGATGGGAGCGGGCGGGGGGGGACTAAGCGCGAGGCCGTCGGGAGAATTAGTACTACTACTTACTACCTTAGTATTACTTACCATGGATCGCCTCTCGAGATGTTATAAAGACCACTTGTGGAATCGGCACGTCCTCTTCCCTCTCCTCTCTTCTTTCTTTCTTCAACCAAGAAGATCGTTAAAGACAAGAATCACCTTTTCCTATCTCTTTTCCTTTTTCTTTTTTTTTTTTTCCTTTCTCATTTCCTTTTTTTCCTTTGTCCTTTCTCAGGGTCTGGGTCTGGCTTTCTCTATCTCTCTGTCCATCTCTTCTCTCTTACACGCAACATCGTTTTCGATATCAGCATCTTTCAAGCTCTCTTTTTTTACATGTCACACCAATCCATCCGCTAGACTTCTCCCCCCCAAATCCATACCCTTCATTTCTTGCTCCACGACAAATAGACTGTGTCTTCTTCGTCGGTTGCCCTCCTTTATCCCAACACTCGACTCGCCCCTCCTTAAAGGCGAGCTCCCACTTCTCCCCAAGATTTCCTCCTCCCGCGCGTCGTCACCGGCGTCACTGCCCTTCCATACCAAGCACTTCCCCCTGCGGACGGCAAAGATCTCCTCACGACCACGGCTCTCGCTCATCACGCCTGCTTCTCTCGCCAAAATGCGTGCCGGTCCTCCCAATGCTGGTGCCCTGGGCGCTGCCTTCCTGGCCATGCGTGTCATGCAGGCCATCTCCCTTCTCACCGTCATCGGTCTCTCGGCCAACTTTGTCAGTGAGGCCGTGAATGCCAATTACAAACCCCCCAACGCCATGATTGGGACCTTGGTTGTGGTGAGTCCCCTCCCGTGTTCCCTTGCTGTTGAAAGGTGCTGCAGAGGCACCCTTCCGAAATCTCTGTTCGTCGTCGGGAGCCTAACAAGGCCGGACAGACTGTCATTGGCACCATCTACATCTTCATCAACTACGTCCTGTACCGCGACGGATCCCTCCCCGCCCTCATCTCCGCCGCGGCCGACTTCCTCGTCATGATCGCCACGCTCGTCGTCGCCGTCATCGTCGGCCTGCCCGTCAGCTACCTCAAGTGCCCGCGCTACCCATCGGGTGGGCACACGGCCATGTTCCTCGACTCGGTCTACGAGAACGTCAAGAAGACGGGCCGGGGCAACTACATCTGGGTGAACCCGGACAAGGTGGCCTGTTACGAGATCAAGTCCATCTGGGGGCTCAGCATCGCGCTATGCGTCCTCTTCGCCGTCTCGTCCATCCTCTGCGTCTGCATCTGGCGCAGCGAGAGGGCCAAGGCCGGGCCCAAGACGGCCGACTCGGACAGCGAGTGAGGGTGCGGCCGTGGGGGCGGCACGGCGGAGGTCCTTCCACAGGCGCCCTGCGGGCCCAATGTGCTGCGCAAGGGCCGGAGCCTGGGGACCATGGCTATGGATGGTCACCGGGAGCAGGAGCACGTATTGAGGCCGCAGAAGTCAATGTCGTCGTCCTCGGAGTCGGACTCCGCCGACGGCTTGCGCCTCAACGAGCCGTTGCCTGTGCCCGTGCCCGTGCCTGTGCCTGCGATCGCGCCGTGGCTTCGCCCGCCGGCCCCCACGGCGACTGTGCGCGAGGGGAGACCTCGCGTTCGCCAGGCCCCATCCCTCCCGTCCCCCGAGCGGCCTCAGATTGTGGTGCCGCCGCCGCCGCCGGTGCCTCCCATTCCGGAGGATGCGCGGACGCCGCTGGCGCCCAAGAGCCCGCTGAGCCCGCTGCTCGCGAGGGCGCGGTCGAAGCGCAGGACCATCATGGAGAGGATTGAGGGTTGGTGGGATCTGGGACTCTTGGAGAAGAGGCAGACGATGGTGAGGAATGGGTCCCACAATGAAGGGACGAAATGAAAATGGTTTGCATGTTTTTTTTTCTAGCTTTGTTTCCTGCTTTGGATTGGGATGGATGTAATAATTGGGGCTGATTCTTGTCTGGTTTGAACTCGTTTCGTGGTTAGTAATGGGTCAGTTCAGTACCTACGGGTAATAAGATGAATTCAGTAAGAATAGGATTGGGTTATTTAGTCCGTATGGAATGTGACGTGGACGACCTGCCTACCCTGTAGCTCCGTAGTATCCGGAGCAACAACATAGAAGGTAAAGGCACTAATTTGGTAGGTATTGACATGGAGAATTCGATACGTAATAACTGATGATGGACGGAGTCTCCATTGTTAGTAGATTCAATCGCAATGTCTAGAGTGTGAATGAGGGATTACAAATCCATAAATAAAAATATAACAGTTCAAATGCGGTCTAACATCAGGTGCTGCGCTGACCACCCTAACGTTACTACTACTAATCTACTACCTACTTTGAGGTATCTCCCTGGTGGTAAGTTGGTACCTCGAGTCCACTTCGCTGTTACCCGACGTTTTAGTCATCGCGTGCTAGTCCGTCGTGGGTAAATCGCAGCAGGAGCAACCCACCAACAAGCAACAAGGGGCTGACATATCTGGGAATGGACCCAAATTTTGGCGACAGATGAATCTCGTACACACTCACACTCACTTGGCACTGGGTCGCCGGCGTTCCAGATTCGCCTACCTACGTCGAGTCGACGACTGATCCCGGATTTGAAAGCGAGACCAGTCCGTCTGCTGCTGCCCTGGTGCCGGAGAGAAGCACCACCACCCAGCCAACTCGTCATCCCCAGCGCCCTTCCATTATATTCCCATGCTTCGCCAATTCATGCCCGCCAAGGTGCGGTCCAGCGCCGGGTGCTGGACGTGCCGTCTCCGGAGGAAGAAGTGCGATGAGCGCCGTCCCGTCTGCGACGCTTGCGCCGCCCTCGAGATCACCTGCCACTCAGGCGGCGAGAAGCCCGAGTGGATGGACGGCGGCCCCAGGCAGAAGGACATGGCCGACAAGGTCAAGGCCCAGGTCAAGAAGCAGGCAAGTCAGCGCCGCGACCGCAAGTACATGGAGATGCTCGAGTCCGGCACCCGCAATGTCCTCATTAGCCGCGACGACGACAACAACGACGATGACCGCGACCACTCCAATGCCCCCACCGCCCGCGCCTCTACCGCCGATGGCAGTAACAGGGCGAAGTCCCGCGAGCCCGTTAATCCGGGGTTACGGGTGGCACCGGCGGCCGATGCAGGCCATCATCATCACAGCTACGCCTCTCACTCGGACACCGAGCCCAGCTCGCATCTCTCGAGTAATGGGAGCGACCCAACGCCGCCATCGAGCAACACCAGCGGTGCCACACCGCCCGAATCAGATTTGCCTTGGACCACCCGCGTACCCTGGGCCGGCCGTCCCTGCGCGGACTACGACGACGACGGGCCCAACGTGGATGTCCATTTCGTCATGATCTACCTCGACTACATCTTCCCCTACCTCTTCCCCTTCTACCGCCCACCTATCCTCAGCGGCGGCCGAGGCTGGATCCTCGACGTCATCCAGAGCAACAAGCCCGTCTACTACACGGTCAACTCCATCGCGTCCTACTTCTTCGGGCTCCTCCTCGCCAACGGCAAGGAAGTGCACAAGGAGTGCACGGACACCACGGTGCGCAAGCTGCAGACCCAGTTGGAGATGGGCCTCCACGAGTTGCAGAAGGACATGCGCCGCCTCACCGATCGCCGGTACCCCTCCGACACCCGCGAGCAGCTCAACGTCATGCAGGCCATTATCCAGATGGCTGTCTTCGAGGTCGCTACCTGCAACGGCGACAGCTGGAAGGTCCACCTTGACGCCGCCATCGCCCTCTTCTTCCAGATTGTGCCCAAGCCGAGCCAATGGACCGAGACGTTGAACGGGCTCTACACGGCGCGCTGGCCACCGCCGTCCATGGGCATCAACCGGCCGTGGAGCACCAACCAGGCCGCCCTGCGCTTCTTCACCGCCAGCCTCATCAACATGGACGTCATGTCGAGCATCGCGCTCGAGCGTCCCCCGCGCCTCCGCGCGTACCAGGACGACATCATCCCCAGCTGCTTCCCCACCGAGTGCCGCCCGGATGCCCAGACGGCGGGGCTCATCTTTATGGATGAGTTTGTCGGCCTGCACAACTGGATCATCCAGATTATCGGCGACGTGGCCACGCTCGACGCCTGGAAAAAGGAGAACATCAAGGCCGGCACCCTTGAGACGTGTGAGCTGGTGTCCCGCGGTCAGCTGCTCGCCGATGCCCTGCGAGGTAGCCTACAGACCCTCGAGACGACGACCCAGGAGGAGAAGATCCCGCGCCCGTCGGCCCTGGCCAGCATCGTCGAGGACCCCCTCACGGAGCTACGCCCTACGAGTAACTACAACATCAGCGAGCTGGACCCCGCAGTCGGCATGCACAACAAGATCTGGCTGCACGGCGTGCTTCTCTACCTCTACACCGTCGTCTTCGGGTGGCAGCCCGACCAGGACGACATCAAGCGCTCCGTCTCGACCCTGACAGAGCTGTTCGGCGGCCTTGAGAAAGCTAGCTACCTCCGCGCCATGGTCTTCCCCTTCTGCGTCGCCGGGTGCCTCGCTCCGCGCGAGGACGAGGTCAGGTACCGCTGCATCGTGAACCGTATGGGTCCGCTCAAGGTGTTTGGCTCGGTGAGGGAGGCGGCCGAGATTATGGAGAAGGTCTGGGAGCACCGGGGTTGTCTTGACGAGACGTGGGATGTGGCCAAGTGTCTTCAGATACTGGGACATCGGACATTATTACTATGAATGAATGTGTGTTTTCTTTTCTTTCCGACTTCATCTTTACGGAATTTTCGTTTTACTCTCACATCAGGTACTCGTGAGGCCTCTGGGGGAAGTGTGTTGCGTATAAATATGAAGTCATTTCCAACCCGTCACAAGCAACAAGGAGAATGGCCGAGAGACAATCCAACTCACGGTGAGGACCACATATCGGCAACGTCGAGGGAGTACGCGAAAAGGGTTTCCGACAAGCCGGTGGCGGCACCAGCATCCCGGGCTAGCCGACATCGCCACCGGTGAGTTGAGTCTCATCGCCGCGCCCTCGACGGGACGGTCGGACGAACAACGACGACTTGACATGTGCGCCACATTCCATGCTCTCACCACGATGTATCCTTTGCTTTATCGTGCTTAGTGGCTGGGTGCCAACCATTTCTTCCTTCTTCTTTCTCTTACACGTGTTTTACGTTATATATACCTCTCTTCGCGAAAATCCAGGTCCCTTCTTGGTGGGCTACTAGGAACTAAATTCTTACATACCTCTTACCAAGCAAAAGAAGACATAGGTCTGTCTGCACGCCGTGGCGAACCACTTACACATCTCGTCCGCCGTCAAGCTAGACGCCGGAGTTGACCAGCGCGGACTCCTGGTGCCGAACATGGCTGGCCACCTGCGTCGAGGTGGGTGGTCTCGGGGGCTATATGTCTTTGACTCGCTCCTGTGACGATCGCTAGTACTGTTTAGACGTTGTGGTTTGTCAGGAGGTCAGGAGAACACGGAAATACTCTATTCTTTCTAGAGCCGTGTCGTCCATAGCGTCGGCTGCTGCGCAACCCCCACAGCCAGCTTTGTCTAGTCCAATGTTTGTCAGAGGACCCCAGGCGCGCCCGTCAGCTTCAAGCCCCCCCCCTGGTTTGTACGTGTGAAGAGCCAGTGTTAACATGATGGTTGCAAAACGCTTGCTTCGCAGCGATGTCTCACATGATGAACTCGAGATGTTGGCCTTGATAAGCAGAATGTGTTTCAGTTTTCTCGACGGTATCTTAGTTACCGTTGAAAGGTGTCTAAGACGAGAGAAGTAAACGAGTCCGTGGCGGGGCTTAGCCTTTATTTTTTTTGGATTGGTGGGGGGGGGNGGGGGGGGGGGGGGGGGAGATTGATTGGGAGGCTGGCAATATTGATGTCAATAATGATGCACAAAATGAACTCCATCCTTAGTATTCGTACGGTGTGTGAATCCGCTCGTGCCCACCGCCGGGCACGAGTTTTGAATTGCTACCGAGCGAGGGACTGCAAGCTCTCGGATACGGAAATGGCGTCGTCTAGCCTTGCGTGGCAGTTATATATGGGCATATCAAGCAGCTCCAGACACCGCATCCCCTCGTAGCGTAGGTAATTAGCAGCCAACAGTAATGGGTGTCCAAAACATACTAGTTGCAAGAACTAGGCGCCTAGCCTCGCTAAACGCCTGAAACAATTGGCTTAGTCCAGAAAAAAGAGTAGCCCATTGGTGATGTGAGTGATAGTTCGGTCTTGGCCCACTCATAGGAAGACGGTCGTCGTCGACGGGGGCGCTGGGTCCAGACTACGAGTACGTACTAGTAGCATATGATGCAGGAGACTGGGGTGGAGTAGCCTTTGCCGCGGGATTCGCGAGGATGGCGCGACGTCGCATGTTCTCGCTTGGGGGCGATCGATCGTGACGCCGAGATTCTTGTAGCGCAGTGGCGTTGCGTGGTGGCTGAATCAGTGGCGCACTTGCCATGAGACGACGAGGCTCGGGGGACTCGGGGGCAGTCGATTGCCAGCCGATGCGCCATGGCGGCAGGGCTTTTTCCAACGCCATCGTCGTGACCCTCGTTGGGGCCGTACGTAGGACGAGTGCTCGTGGTGTTCCATGGTGCTCGGAGGATGGCGTCAGACTAGTCTCTGCAATCCAGGGGACTGTTAGCGAAGAAGGTAGAAGTCGTTGGGGAGCAGGACGAGATGTCGTCCGGGGAGGCTGAGAAGTGGCGGCGGTGGGTTGGCCTCGGGGGCGATGAGGCTCATGAGTCTGACCCATCGTGGTGTGGAGGCGTTGGCCAGGCCATTTCCAGTTGACGATTTGCACAATCTGCAGTGGACGGTGCGGTGTTCTTGGCTTCCTGCTGTGCTGCTCTGTGTTGTTTGTCGTGGGGCAGCAGTTGCGAGTTGCGACCCGACCCAACGGGTTCCTTCCCCTTCCAATTTCCCATTTCAACGACCCCGCCGAGCAGGAAACCCGCCCAACTGTCGTCAAACTTACGTCGCCAACTTCCTTACTAATCATGGGATTCAGGTTGGTGTCGAGGGCCTCTAGCTCACCGAGTCGGTCAGCCACCTGTATCGGAGATTGATACTGCCCAAGATGGCGTCGTCAAGTTGTTTCCCGCCAAGCGCGCCGCCCCTCCCCCCCACCAACCCCACCAAAAGAATTAGCCTACAGGTAGGAGAAGGTCCTACGCCTACTTGGGATATTCGTGTTGCTGGCTCGGAGCCCGGCCGGCATCTCGACTATGGCTGGCGCACTGCTAGTTCTGCGGTGAGGGCGTGTCAGCACGAGTACTCGTACTGTCTCATCGGCAGAGGGGGGCAGGGTCGGTTAGCCTTGCACTTGTGTGGTCGCCTACAGTAGAGCGACGAGATTAGCAGAAGATCGCTAAGCAGAACAATCAGGTAGACTCTAGCCTGCGCTCTGCAGGCGCACACGCATCCCGGCAATTACGACGCTGCATTGGAACGGGGGGGGGGAGGAGAGGGTAGGAAGGGCAGCTGTCAAGAACCCGCGCCATTATTAGCGCTATCACACGACGCCCACGACTCCAGCGAGCGGCCGCCGACCGGGAAAATGTTCACCTGGGCGTGAGATCTCCAGGCTCACCTCCCAGGAATTGGTGTTGGTCGCTGGGCGGACTTGTCATTTCCGCCAATGTCCTTCTTGGGACAAGAGAATCACTCCCCCGCGCTAGCCGGACTCCGTTCGTCTCCCGTGGTGGAGAGGTGATCCACTCGAGGAGTCAAGTGTTCAATAACCTCAGCCATGCAGACGCCTCCGGATAGTCCTTACATACCTTGCAGTCTGCTTTGAAGTCGACGCGACTTCTGGACAAAGTCGAACCACCTTGACACGATATTGAAACGTGGGACGGCTGGTGCCTGCGGACTGGACCTCGCTTACCCCTGCGCCACCCGTTCATGCGCAGACTCAATCTTCACGTGTATGCACGAGTAGGTAATCCCATCCACGCAGATATAGGGAATAGGACTAGTGTGCTATAGGTACCCCGGATTCCTGCGCCAGCTGTTGGTCTGCGCGAAGTGAGGGGCCCGATTCGGGAGACCGGGGTCGATGCTTAGGAGCTGGGCCCAACCAACGGCGCCTGCTCGGTAGCCGAACCGTGCGGTCTAACGAAAAGCTGAGCTGGATAACAGGAACCGGGGGAGCGGACCGGGCGCATTGGCCTACTTAAACTTTGCTTGGCCAGGGGCTATCCATACTCAGGTTCTGCAATTTCGATGGATAATAAAAAGAAGAGCTGCAGACGGGGGATTACCCCCAGCCAGCTTCTACCAGAGTGACTGACTGTCATCGAACGAACAGACAAAAGCGTTCCTGATTCCAACATCTCCAATCAGCCCATCACCACCATCCATCCCGCACATGCAGCAAGCAGCCGGTTTAAAACCCCCCGCCCCCAAATGGTCTTCCCTCTCGTGCTGCTAGATACCAGTCTGGTTGCTGCGACCGCCTGAGATGTCCGTCTACTATGAGTCGTCCTGGGCCATCCTCAGCACCATCTGCATCGGCAACGTCCTCTTTGGCTGGATCATCATTGGCATCGCTGGCCTGAGCGCGTCGTCGCTCATTCCCCTCGTTACGTCCGCTGCGGGTGCCATCGCCAACGGCCTCTGCTACTATGTCTACTACCAGGATCCCGCCCCGCCCCGGGGCAATGCTACGGGGGCATCTGTAGTAGCGGACGTGATGTGGCTGGTAGGTTCCTTTTTTTCTTCTTTTTTTTTTCTTTTTCTTCCTTTTTTCTACTCCTCTTCTTCCGATTGGGAGCGTGGTGATACATGTACGGGAGTGGCTGACCCTAGGACGACTTCTATCTAGATCCAAGAAGCTGGCGTATCTTTCTACAGTTACATCATCCTGGAACACATCCTGTCGGGCAGGGTACGCACCATATTCCGCACGCTATTCTGGAGCTTGATGGTGGTCATCGTGGTGGCGCGCATCCTCATCCTGACCATGCGCCTCCGCGGCCTGATGGACTCCAACTTCAACGCCCAGACCCTCGTCAACGGCCTTCACATGGGCTACTTCGTGTCCATCGCCGCCGTCGAGTGCGTCAGCGCCTTCTTCCTCCTCCAGAAATTCATGACGGCAAAGCAGCTGTCGAGCCAGGCCGAGCTGGGCACCCGTCTTTTCAAGCATCTCATGCACAGCACCGAGATCCGCCTCGCCACGCTCGCCCTCATCGGCGTCACACGCGCCATCACATACTTCTTCCAGGCCGATCCGCAGCAGGCGACGAGTACGGCGAGCCAGCTGGACCGATTCGTCTACACCTTGGAGTGTCTATTTCCCATTATGCTCTAGTAAGACTGCCTGCACTTGCACCACCACTCCTCGACTTCTTCTCAATGGCAGGTTCAGTGGAATCGGAATCATGACAGTCTTGCTAACCCGCGCGCCACGCCTCAGCATCGACATCCTCGCCTCCAAAATCACATACACGCGCCACGCACAAGACGTATCCCTGCCCAGAATATCAAACAGGAGCCGGACCGACGGCCCGCCTAAAAGCGACGAGCTCCTCACCGCACCAAGCGTGCCCAACTCATCCTGGTACGAGGAGATAGACGGCGAGACGGACGAGCGCGAGCGGGAGCAGCACCGCAAGCAGCTCTCCCAGGACAGGATCGTCGCGGTGCAGCACCCGAGAGGACAAACGGAATCGACATCACGCTACGAGCCGCAAGACGTCACGAAGCCGCCTGTTGTGAGAGGTCCTGGGATTGTGAGGACGGTCGAGGTTACAGTCGAACGATGATACCACCGGGGCTGTTCTTTCTCTTGCTGCTAACATGGCGTCCCTGCTGCTTCATCATGTACAACACCGGGAGCGGAGTTCCAACTATACCATGTAATCCCTTGGTTGAATCACAATATTTACGATAGTATGCGAGGAAAGTAATGTGTCATTTTACCGTCCCGTTGGATCCTCACGCTATCCATTTGCATCGTGGGCAAGCAAAGGGGTTTCCGGTCGCCTACGGTACTAGAAGACAGTTGAGGTTCATATCCCAGGTATGACCGACACCGCCCAGCACAGCAATTGGGCCATGTACCTGCTGCTATGGCACATCAACCAGCATGAAGTTGTACAGGCAGCTCAGCGCCATCTTCAACATGTGCGACGCCTTCTGCGAGCAAAAGCAATGGATGGATCTGCGGAGGGCGGTATACTACTAAGAATTGCCTAATCTGGTAGTCCGTAGTCGCACAAAGTTTGGATGGTGGAGAAGTATCCACGGAGCACCCCGAGTTTAGCACGGTGTGATCTTCGCATTTTCTGCTGATCAACGCCAATGATGCATCCTGAATCGCAAAAATTGTAAGCCGGAGAACCAGAGTACATAGTATAAAATCACACGGACATGAAAGAATTATATTACATCAAGTCAAGAATGGAGCGGGTTCTGACGCGAGGTACGTGCATCGCACTCACGCACAGATGCGCGCCCGTACTTGATTGAGTCTGGAATTGATGTGGACTACAATAACAAAAGTGGATGGAATGTGCGACCCAATGTGTCCGTATGAAACGTTGACCGACCTGTCAATTGGACCACGGGGCTCATTTTGCACCAGTACATGTGCAGCTTTTTGAACCCGAGTGTCCGGTGGCGGTTCTTGGCAACCTGGGCTGCTGCAGCCTGGAGCCTGGAGGAGCAAGGTAATTATTGTGAGGAGCTTGGGTATAATATAATACAGTGATTTATAGCTTCATGGAATCATGTCCCAGTCCTCGTTAGTACGCACGGTGGGTACATGTACGAGTACGTACCCATCCCACGATTCCCATCATCTGCATTGAAGATCGGTGGGGTGGGGTCAAGTTTGACAGTTGACATGTCACCACCATCCGGCCGCACAGTCCGATACATTTAAAGGACCTGGACTAATATTACATACTAGTAATAGTACTCAATATGCAGCTTACAAAAAGCCCAATATAATCATATGTACACCTGCTTCCATATAGTAATACTCGCTTATCCGGACTCACCCTCAAACTCAACATTTCCCAACCGTCGACATTTCTCACGAGACTCCCGTTGCGCGCCTCGCCCCCACCTGTTGATGGAGATATTACCAAACAGAGCTCACCTTTGCGCTGGACTCGATGCGCCTCGACTCGCGAGGCGCTGCTATCCATTCGACTCCCCCTCCCCGGCGACGGCGGCATGCGTGGCGTACTCGTGTGATGTCGTGATTGATTCGAAGCCATCTGGCCCCCCGACCACTGTAGTTGGCGGCGGTGTGTGAACAGGAGAGTGTGATATGATCCCGGTGAGGAGGTGCGAGCAACAATACTGTAGGTATTACCTCCACTGGTACCCCCGGGTCGTTCTACCATTGATTGCGGTAATGGAGGAAGGAGCGACGCATTGGTACCTACTGTAGGCCTGTATTCGTAGCACGTCCGTCCATCTCGAACCGTGCTATCGGGCACAGCACTGACTTATCACAACCAAATTTTATTTTATTTTTTTTTTTAAAAAGAAGAAGAAGAAGAAGAAAGGACATTACTTGTGTTTTTTTCTTCGGTTCAATCGAAATTTTCAACAGCCCTCCCCAAGTTAGATGCGCCCAAATCATCCCGTTATCAACTTGCCACCGCGCATGAACAACTGACAAGAGACCCCGCCAACTGGCGCAACCCCGTCCCGCGTCCCGCCAATAACACAGGGTGGCTCTCCCTGCATTCGAGATCTCCTCAGAAATCGAGTCTGCCAGCTGTCACAAGACACGCACACGCACACGCGCACGCACACGATTGATCGCCATCGCTTGCCCGCTGTTTGCCATGTCACGACGCACCCGCAAGCCCGACACCCGCCCCCCCACGCGCCAGAGTCCAGACAGCTGCCAGTGTCGGACGACGCTCCAGCCTCCAGCCCGTCCCTGACTGGGGAATCGGGGAACGACGGGGATCATTGTGGTGGCGGCGGCATCCAAGTGGCATTGGTTGTCAGAGTCGTCCTTTCTCGCATGCAACATGTGATGCTTCGTGGTGACAGGGACCCTTGTCCTGGATAACAACCTTCAACGGGTCGGCCTGGGCGGAGTATTCCGCCCGCCGCCCCCAGGTCGACATGAGGAAGCACCGAGTCTCGCCGCAGTTCCGCCTCGGCATCGTTCAAATGAGAACTCCGTAATTTATACGAGTACTGGGTATTACCTTATCATGTAGCAAGCCTAACAAGCCTCGGAAAAAGAAGCACCCCACACATCCCCAAATCTTCAAAACCTTCTCTGCTCGGCGTCAAGGCTGAATGCACTCCACCGACAGCCAGCAAGCCAGCAAGCCAGCAAGCCAGCCAGGCGCACACCTCCCTAATCCCGATGTTGTGGTCTCGAGCCTGACCCGGTGTCAGCTTCTCATGCGACACCGCGAGGTCCCCCCCGCCGCAGGCTAAATGTCGCTGCCCTCCAACGTCCGGTTCGAAGCAGCCTCGGGAATCGTCTGCGCCTGTCTCATCCTCGTCCGCTGCGCCTACCGACTCTTGTTCCCCTGCCGCTTCCACAAATCCTGTCACCGGCAATGGCGTCCCGAGGACGCCTACATGACCTTTGCCCTCATCCCGCTCGCCGTCCGCACCGTCTCCATCGCCCTCTGCTTCACCCTGAATCCCCCCCAGAGCTCCGCCCCTGTCACCGCCGAGGAGGCTGCCGCCCTGGGGAGGTCGGTTGACCAGCTCACTCATGATCGGATCGTGGCCAGGAAGCTGCTGATTCCCAGCCGCCTCAGCTATGCTCTATTGTGAGTTCGTCCCTGAAAGAAAAAAATACTCGACATGTTTGGCATGGCATATGTCCTCGTTGGGTGCTCTGCTGACCATGGGGACATTGGACCACGGGCAGCCTCTGGACACTGAAGCTCTCTCTCTTGGCTTTCTACTCCCGCTTCGTGGGCCACCTCGACTGGGGCAGGGCCACCATCCGGACTCTGTGGTGGACCATTGTGCTGAGCTACATTGTGGTCATGCTAGCGACCCTGTTGGAATGCCGTCCACTTCACTTGTAAGTCCCGTCGCTGGACAACGAAATTGTTTCGCCGACTGTACCCTTCAGTCGCACAACGGCCCAACTGATGATATCCACCTTGATAGGGGATGGCAGCTTGCTCCACCTAACCAACGTACGCCCCAAATCCCCCATCGTCTCCCGGCGTGGAAGCTGTGGCCCCGTATCTACACAAAGCTTACACGGTCGGCACCTTGATATGTACATACTAAACAAAGCCCATGACAGGCCCAAAGTGCTCCAAAGGCCTCATCAACCTCCTCACTATGGCATCCTTCAACATGGTCACCGACATTGCCCTGATCATACTCCCGTTCCCGATGCTGCGGCACATCAGGCTCACCCTTCTAAAGTACAGACCCGAATGGTCGACTGACATCGTGCCTCTTCCCTGCTGACAGGCGATGACGCAGGAAAATTCAGCTCATCGTCCTCTTTGGGGTCGGAGCAGTCGTCGTGGTCATCACAATCACGCGAATCCCGCTTACACTGATCCAGTCTGTGTCTCAGAGTGCTCGGACCATGGTATGTCCTCCCGACAATGCAGCTACCGCTACTAGTAGTCGCTAGTAGTAGGAGTCCTCGATATGTATGTACCCTCCACGTTGACGCGGAATACCACCAGTGGGCATCCACCGAGATGCTGTGCGCCTGCTTCGTCACCAACGCTGCCTTCTACTACAAGACCCTGCGAGATCTCCGCCACCACCACCAAGATCAGAACGCGAACAGGCCGCGTGCCGAGCGGCTCCGTCTGCAGAGCCTACCGTCGTCTGCGGCCGCTGCTGCTGCTGGGGCTGTTAGCCTCACAGCCCCCGAGCCGGCCAAGTCCCCGTTACATATATTCGAGGACAGGGTCGTTGGGAATAAGGATGACATTGATGATATAGAAGCGCCGGCCCATCCTGATGATCGCTTCGTATTTCCAAAGGCTGCGCGAAAACCCTAATACAGGATATGGTTCTTCATATGCCTCGTTATCACACCTGGGTCCAGAACGGGGAATATTGCCCGGGCCCCATGGCTCTGGAGGACGTCTTCATAAGTCAGGTACGGCAAGCATGATGGTCGGCACATGCCTGTATCCGTACTTACTTTGCCTATCCCTTGCAGTGCGTTGCGATTTCCCGCAGCCACTACTGGTAGGTAGTCGCTCCCGGAGGATGGTAAATAAGTAGACGCGCAACCCTCCTCCCGGCACACAAACCTCTCCGACTTGTCCTCCTCTGGACTCACGTCCTCAACTTATTCGACTTGTCCTCCTCTGCACCCGCATCCCCAAATTATTCTTACCGCATTCGCATCGTCACAGTCTTCTCATTTCCGCCACTCTTTCTCGCCATGGTCGCAATAAAGAAAGAAAAGAAGGAGCCAACAAAGGAGTCGACAAGGGAAGAGTCTATAGAGGAGGAGCAAATAAAGGAGGATCCTACACAGGAGAAGCCGATAAAGGAGGAGCCAGTATCTATTCAACCTGGCGGGTCTCCGACTCCATCTGAGCGCTTTCGGAACTACCGAGCATGGCTCACTAGCTTTTGACCACCATCTGCCGATACCTGGCGCCGAACCCTACCGGTAAGGATAAGCTGGTGGACAAGACGCTGGTTATCATCTATTCCATCCTGAGTCAAGACATGTCGGAGGAGTTCAAGAGGTTCAAGTTAATCGACAAGGTCATGGACGCCGTGTATCCAGGTAATGTCCCGAGCGCGAGATTGGCCTTTTTTTTTTTCCCGAAGCCGCGGCAGTACCTTGCTTGCTAACGCGCTCATGATCTCCAATCCCAGAGCACGGGAAACTTCTCTATCCCGTGCTGTATGGTTCCCAGGTGGTCCACCGAAGGGTACTGAGAAGGCTCACGCAGCCCATGCCCGTCGTCGATTTCGCCCGCCTTCTGTTCAGCATCATGCCCACCCCCGAGGGACAGAACGACGAAGTATTCGACCGATTGATCGCGAGTCTAAATTTCCCGTGGGACAAGTCGAAGGCGATGCCGCTGGGGTGTCTGTCCGTGCGGCAGGGTCGTCAGCACCCAACGCCTCCAGCAGGCACAGCCCCGACCACAGCATCCAACGAGCCGCCTGAGGACGTCATGGCGCAGAGAGGCGGGAGGTTTGGACATTATTGTACGGCAGGAGCTCGCTAGCCATATGGAAACGAGCGTAAAATAATGACTTTTTTTGGGTCAACTTCAGCCCGGTAGCGCACTGTTGCACTGGACTCAAATTATTTATCGAACGGTGTTTTGTGGAGTTGTTGCCTTTTTCCCCCTTTTTTTCGTAGACGCTTCATGGTAGGCCAGATAGGGACCGTGATGACTACACGGGACGCAGAATGCAGTGCAGTGCGAATCTTTGAACAATGCAATGGTCTTTGTGGCGTAGATAGGATGTAGCAGAAGATCTCTCGGGAGGACCCGAGACCATCGTCTCAGGGGCACGTGGGGGGCGTGGCATGATGACCCGCATCACCATGATGTGCTTGGGCACTACGAGAAACATTCTTGATCAAAGTACCTAGTCGTGTCAGAGAAGCGGTGCACGGACACGGCGAGCCACTGACTGGCACCAAAACAGGACGTCCCGACTCCCATGAGCGCCTACATACTGCTAATACTGAGTGCCATGGCACTGGTGTCTACCACTGAGTTATTGATTTGATTTGATTTGATTTGATTGTTCATTTCTTTTATCTAATCCCTTTCCAGGCACGCAAATCCTTAAAATAATACATCCCAGGCAAGGCCCATATCACACACGCTCGTACTCTATTTAGTATTATTGTTGAACTAAAGGTGCTGGCTCATGACGGCATGGTTAAGGCGTTTAATCTTGCGTTCTTTTCCCGCGCTACTTGATCCGAGCTGCTCGTTGTGCTGGTTGCGGGGAGAGACGGCAGCTATCTATCCCCCATGACAGTGGCAATAAGTTACTACGAGTACAGTACCTTGGGTCGTACCTTGACTGTATGATCACCAATTGCACCATCGTCGGAATTATAAAACTTCGTCCGCGGAGAATGGCATAGTAGGACTAGAGGACTAGAGCCCCACCGGGGTTAGCTAGAGTAATTTAGTATTGTCAGACGTCGTCCGCGGGTATCCCATGGGTGGAAAAACTCACCGATTCCACATCTTTTTTCTTATTACATATTCGCGTAGGCACCTCAGCTCTTGATTAACCGGCCGATGGGGCGAGTCGAACGAGGATGAGGGGGCGGGCCTTCCCCGGTGGGGGAATAAGTCTTTGAACATAAAAAGAGGGACATTGCTGAGGGGCAGTAGCGTGATCTATTGTCGTGGGCATTCTGTCCATGGCTGCTCTCCGGAGTCTCTGCGGGGTTCCCAACTTCCCCGTGGGGGAAATCAATCGTCGTCCCATCTTCCCCCTCACTGAACCTCCACTGGTCATCTCTCCTAAAACGGCAGAACCGACCCAAGCCAGTGCCCGACGCGACCAATGTCAGCAAGCCGGATTAAAGGCACCATGAGGGGAATCCTAGCTCGACGTTGCATTCAGGCACAATCAATCGCGGCAATTCTTTCTATCGCACCAGTAGGAGCCGATACCCCATCGGAGGGAACCCCCCCCCCCCCTCACGCAACGCACCTTGGAGGCGCAGAGCCTTGTCTAACCACCGAGACCATGGCTTTCGACATTTGCGACGACAGATATGGGTGTACGGGGTAAGGATTCACCGACTCTCGGGATCGGATAGCCCGACGTAATGGACCTCTACGTGCGTCCAAAAGCCGCTCGACGGCAACACGAAAGACAGAGTTGTGGACCAGCGTTGCTCCGACTTCTCATCCAACGACAACCACGACGATGCTCTTCTCGAAGCCCCTCCAGGGCCTCTCCCTGGGCTTGACCCTGGCCACCCTGGCCGCCGGAGTCCATGGCAACGCTCGCAGCACTGATAACCTCCAGAGCCGAGAGCAGGACATCGTCACCTGGGACGACCACAGCCTCTTCGTCCATGGGGAGCGTCTCATGGTCTTCAGCGCCGAGTTCCACCCCTTCCGTCTGCCCGTTCCCAGTCTCTGGCCCGATATCCTCCAGAAGATCAAGGCTGCGGGGTACAACTGCGTATCCATCTACATCGACTGGCACCTCCTCGAGGCGAAGCGCGGTGACTTCCGCGCCGATGGCATCTTTGCCCTCGAGCCTTTCTTCGAGGCGGCCAAGAAGGCTGGCCTCTACGTCCTGCCCCGTCCGGGACCCTACATCAACGCAGAGGTCTCCGGTGGCGGGTTCCCCGGCTGGCTGACACGCGTGCCCGGAGCGCTGCGGACTGGCTCGGAGGCGTTCATGAATGCCACCGACCACTACACAAGCGAGATTGGCAAGATCATTGCCGACGCACAGATCACAAACGGCGGGCCCGTCATCCTCTTCCAGGTTGAGAATGAGTACCAGCATGCCCTCGACCCTTTCCCCATGCCCGAGTACGGATACTGGGAAGGTGTCGTCGAGCAGTACCGCAGGTCTGGTATCGTCGTCCCCTCTATCAACAATGAGGCGCACATGTATGGCTACATCACCGCGCATACACCCGCCAGCGTCGACATCTACGGCCACGATGGGTATCCCCTGGGCTTCGACTGTGAGAATCCCCAGCAGTGGCCCGAGGACGGGCTCCCCACCGACTGGCTCGAGAAGAACAATCGCATTGCGCCCGATACTCCATACACGATTCCCGAGGTATGCTTCTGTATCGTTTATGCAATAAGTGTACCTGTGTTTTCTAACATGGATACAGTTTCAAGGCGGCGGCTTCCAGCACTGGGGCCAGTCTGGCTTCGAGGACTGCGCTCTGCTGCTCAACATGGAGTTTGAGCGAGTCCTGTACAAGAACAACTACGCCGTCGGCGCGACCATCTTCAACATCTACATGGTACGGTGGCTCCACCTCACCTTCCTAAAGCCTCCACCGCCTAACTAAGAAACGCGTTGCAGACCTTTGGGGGCACCAACTGGGGCAACCTCGGACACGCCGAGGGCTTCACATCCTACGACTACGGCGCCCAGATCACCGAGGAGCGACAGGTCTGGCGGGAGAAGTACAGCGAGGTCAAGCTCCAGGCCAACTTCTTCCACGTGTCGCCCGCGTATCTCGCCGCGGACCGGTTCAACTCGTCGCTGCAGTACACGAATAACGGGGACATCACCGTCACGCCTGCCACCACCGACACGACCAAGTTCTACATCACGAGACACACGCAATACGACTCCGTGGAGTCTGTGCCGTACCGTCTAACCGTCAAGACTACTGACCATGGTGACATTGAGGTCCCGCAGCTTGGCGGCGACCTTATCCTTAACCGCCGCGATACCAAGATCCACGTCAGCGACTATCCTGTTGGAGATGAGCACGTCATCTACTCCTCGGCTGAGGTCTTCACCTGGAAGAAGTATGATGATAAGACGGTTCTGGTCGTCTACGGTGGTCCTGGTGAGCACCATGAGATGGCCGTCGAAAACCGCGGCAACGGATTCAACGTGCTCCAGGGCGAGCAGGACGTTAAGGTCAAGAAGGCGGACGATGGCTACACCATAATTTCGTGGAACATCTCGGACGACGTTGAGGATCGCAAGGTCGTGAGAGTAAACGACAACTTTTACATCTACATGCTAAGTATGTCACTTTGACCTCTTTCAACCTCCCCCCCCAATATGCCCCCAGCGCACCTACTAAACGCTCGCAGACCGCAACGAGGCCTACAACTTCTGGGTCCCTCCCACCGGAGCAGGCACCGACTACGGAACCTCCGACATCATCCTCAAAGCCGGCTACCTCTTGCGCACCGCTCAAAGGGACGGCAAGACCCTCCACCTCGTCGGCGACGTCAACGCCACGACACCCATCGAGATCATCGGCGGCGCTCCCCCCAAGCTGGAGAAGCTCACCTTCAACGGCCGGCCGCTGCACTTCCAACAGACGAACCTCGGTGTCGTCACCGCTACTGTGGATTTCAAGGAGCCGAAGATTAAACTTCCGAACCTGAATAAGCTCAAGTGGAAGAAGATTGACAGTCTCCCCGAGATCTCGCGTAAGTACGACGATAGTGACTGGGTTGATGCCGACCTCGAGGAGTCGCCCAACGACTCGGCGCCTATCCTCACACCCGTGTCCCTCCGCGCTGGTGACTATGGCTTCCACACCGGCTCTGTCCTCTTTCGCGGCCACTTCACCGCCAATGGCAAAGAATCCGTGCTCAACATCACGACCCAGGGCGGCCAGGCCTTTGGCTCGTCCGTCTGGCTGGACTCGACCTTCTTGGGCTCCTGGGTCGGCGAAGTCGAAGTAGACATTGGCACAGTCGTCCTGGAGCTCCCCAAGCTGAAGAAGGGCACGAAGCACGTATTCACCGTTGTGATCGATCATATGGGCCTGCACGGAAACTACGTCATCGGCGAGGACACGCTCAAGATCCCCCGCGGCATCATCGAGTACACCCTCGCTGGCCATGAGGATGATGATATCACATGGAAGGTCCAGGGAAACCTAGGCGGGGAGGACTACCGCGATAAGACGCGCGGTCCGCTGAACGAGGGCGGCATGTACATCGAGCGGCAGGGCTACCATCAGCCTTATCCCCCTTCCAGGAAGTGGAAGAGGGGCAGCCCCGAGAAGGGCCTGTCGAAGCCGGGCATCGCCTTCTACACGACCACCTTCAACCTCGACATCCCCAGGGGCTACGACGTACCCCTGGCCCTCGAATTCGACGTTGCCCCCAGAGGAAGCAGCGTCTACAGAGTGCAGCTCTTCGTCAACGGGTACCAGTTCGGCAAGTTCGTGCCTCACATCGGTCCGCAGTCCCGGTTCCCCATCCCCGAGGGTATACTCAACCACCACGGTGAGAATACGCTGGGCATCACGCTCTGGGCTATGGAGGAGGGCGGTGCCAAGTTGGATGGTGGTCTGAGATGGGATGTGTCCATGGTTACTGAGACGGGCTTTGGGGAGATTGAGATGGCACCGGCGCCGGAGTGGGAGCCTAGAGAGGGTGCCCACTAGGTAGTATCGTAGGTTCACTCCAACTGTCCGGGGATGGGGTAGTATAGGCAATACATGCAACTCTCCTAGTATTGGAAGCTCCCGCCTGTAGAGCCCTCCACCTGCCAAGAGATCCAAGTCAAAACGTATCCAGGATATTTTTCGTTCTCTTTCAGTCATGACCCGTCAATATTAGCAATTACAAATTGTCCACGCTCAATATACCAAATTCGTAGGCACGGTGGGCGGGTGGATGCCCGTGATATACGCAACAAGTGTTGAAAAGAGCGAATCGCTTGCCCGTCATGCGCGCCCACGAAGGCTCCTTAAACGCCACCAGCTATCATCGAGGTTTCCCCCCCCCCAACAAAGGAAATTCGTCTCATCAAAGCATGAGTGATTTAGTGAGTGTACGAGAAGGCTCAATGGAGCCTCTCCTTGATGTGGACCATGGCCGCCAGACCAGCGCAGCACTTGGTACTCATACCGTGCTTGCACCAGGGGCACTTGATCGTCATCGACAGCGACCCAGCAAATTCAGCATTCTCGCCGAGCGCCAGTGCGCCTTCAGGGTTCGCCATGGCCTCGTACAGTTTTCTCGGCATGTCGTGGTAGTACTTGCATTGGCAGCACTCGACAAACATCTTGGCAATGGCACCGTCATCGTCGGTGCTGCTGGTGTCTTGCTGAGGCTGATGGCCGGGTGCATTAACCGCAAGGCCAGGGCGCGACGATGACGACTGCTCGCGCGGGCGGAGGGATGGGGAGAGGGGCTTTGCTGGCGCCAGTGTCTGCGGAGACGTGGTCGGTGCTTTCGAAGACTTGACGGCGAGAGCCGCGGGGCCTGCCTTGCGGGCGGCCTCGAGATATGTCGCGGGCCATGGTGCAGCCACGGACGACTCCTCCTTGAACATTATGAGATCTCTCAATGGGGGAGACATGGACTTCTTATCCGCGGCCGGCTCAGCGGGCGTAGTCATTGACCTGGGCTTGCTCCTATCCCGGTGCTGCTTAGGCAGATTGTTGTCTGAACTGTTCCTATGGCTGGAAGTGGGTCTGCTCCTATGGCTGGAATTGGGTCTGGAGACATCAGGGAATGCTGCCATAACCTTGAGGGCCGCGGCTTGAATTGGGTCGAGCTCGAAGGGCGAGGGTTGGTTGGCACGAGGGCCATCATCAACGTGCGAGAAGGCAGGAGACGGAAGCACGGGCGTGTAGGTCGAGTGGTATCGATCAATCTTGGCCTCATTTTCGTGATATCCTGGTGTGGGCGAGGCAAATCTCCCAGACTGCGGCCGAGATGTGTCAGGAGTACCATGCCCAGACACAGATTGGACCTCGTCAGAACCTGAGTCTTCCGATGAATGTGTGGGCGGTGATGCAGATGCGGGACGGCCAGTCTTCCAATCTTGCATGCCGAGAACTCTGGCCGATTTGCTTGGCGCGGCGCTAGCTAAGGGGATGTTAGTTGTCGAAACGGGTGGCGTCCCGCCAGAAAATCCAAGTCCACGAGAATAGGGTGAATTGGACCGGCTCAAAGGTTTGCTCGGAGGGGCTGAGTGCTTGGAGGGTGGTGAGAGACCGCTCCTCCCAAGAGCAGCTCTGGCAGCTTCCCTGAGGGTCCGTTTCGGTTGTTTCCCTTTCGCAATCGTCGGGTCCAAAGTCTCATAGGGAATGCTTGGGGGATAAGACGGAGGCCGACGGCTCGATCGAAAGGTCGGATGTGCTTTCCCATTCGCTGAAGCCGGTCGCTGTTGGTGCTGGAGAACGATAGGTGGAGGTGGCGAAGAGACTCTCAAGCGAGATGCCGAAGGTTCTAGTTCAGCGCGCTTGGTGGCTCTGCTGTCGTCTTGTAGCTCGGACATCAAGTGTGGGTGGCTGGGAGGCGTCGATACAGGGCCATCGCCGACTGAGATTACCGACTTTCTCTTAGAACTACGCCGAGGCGGCGGCGGCGGTGACGAGGGCGCAGTTCTGTAGGAAGGTTGGCTGTTGGTTTCCGAATTGGCGCCGTCTTCCGTCTTTTCGCAGTCTTGGCCGATTTCCTCAACGGACTTCTTTCCTTCCCGTGCGCTGTCCACCAAAGCAGGGTGGGCGGAATGGTCAAGTTCGGGTGCGGAATGCAGACCTGCCTTCTCAAAGTCGATCATGCCGTCAATCTGGTGTACCACAACCGGTGCTCCGATGGCGGGTTTGCCGTTATTTCCTGGCGTGTTCTTGAAGCTTTCCTCACGCGGAGAAGAGGGCGATTTGGTAAGCTTGTGTCCCGTCTTCACCCCTGAGCCACCACTGTGTTTCCCTTCCTTGCCAGTAGTCTTCTGTGCCGACGGCTTGAAGGCGACACGATGTCGCCACTTATTCATCGCTCCGCTTTCTTGCACTGTCGACGGTTCCGCGGCAAGGAGTGCTTGCTTGTTTCCCGACGTCCGAATCGCAATTGGCGGATATAATCTTTTCTCGGTGTCCTTGCGTTCAGAACGGGGCGTGAAGAACCGAAGAGGACTTGCCGCACGCTTTTCCTTTCGAAAGGCCGGGTGCATGTCCGATGAGGCAATAGCAATATCGTTGAGCGCCTTCTGATGAGCCTCCAGGCGGTGCTGCTCGAGCTTGATACCGCCGATAAATCCACTGTCACTGTCCGAGGCGTTACACGAGGATGAGCGTCGCCCAGATTCGAAGGGCGTCTTGAATAAAGAAGTAAAGGAACTTGAACGGCCGCGGGCCGGGGGAAAAGTAGGGAGGCTCTCAGGTATTAGAGACTCATCCGGGCTGGAGGGACCCAGCACGCTGGCTCGGCGTTGTTTTTGCCGACGTGGGCCAGGGTAGACCGAGTCAGTCATGCATGCATCTGCCTGAGACTGGGCGAGACCGTCTCGGGATTGTGGAGAGTGTTGCTCAGCCTTGCCGGGAATAGGCGCTTGGGTGCGTGGTGGCGTCGAAGTAGCGACGGGAAAAGTGTCCAAAGGGGGTGCTTTTTTCAGGCGGCGTGTCGTGACGTTGGCCTCCTTGCCTGCCTTCTTCTCCTCCCTTTTCTCCTTTTTCCGGCGATCATGCGCCTCCCAGTTTGGGGACTGGCACATGGACCTGCGAAGTTCGTCGCTGTGGCCAGTCTGCGAGGCCGCCTTCTGCTCGCCCGCGGTGGCCTTGGTGGGAGTTGGCGTGGCAGTATCCATCACAAGTGGCTTGACGCCTCCCTTGATTGACAGGCGATGATCCTCTCCCAACCGGCTAGAGTATGGAGAGGCTGGTGAGGCGCCAAAAAGCTGCGCCGATAGTGAATTGGGACTACCGATCTGGAGGGGCGGGAGCTCGTACGGGTGCCGAATCTTGCCCTGGCGTGGGTCTTGCTGCAGGGAGACTGGCCGCTGATCCCCTGCTGTTGTTGGCTCGGAGGATTGGCTGTTCAGCCCCGCCTGTGTTCGGGACGGCTTGGTTTGCATTTGGCGGCGCGCCACTGGTGTGCGAGCTGGTGGCTGAGGAGCCGTTGGAGAGGCACTCGGGTGAGACGGTGATGAAGTCGGATTCGCTGATGTGGCATTTTCTGTACAGGCTGAATGTCGACGGATGTGCGTGGCTTGGTCAGCGCTCTTGCGGTCGAGCTATGCCATTGGGGAAAGCAAAGGTCAGTGTCCAAGGATGATGGGCGCAAGGGATATGGCGAGTAAAATGAGACCCAAGACAATTTTGCCTTACCATGGACTGCTTCTCGAGCTCCAGCATTCGTTGCAGGCTGCTTGAGCGGCCTCGCGACTTGGGCCTCTGCGTGGCCGTGGCGGCCATCGCAAGGGATTCCGGTGATTAGTTGATTGGTTGGTCGATGGGCGGCAGGGTCGTAGATGATGCCACGCAATTCCGGCGATACTCGTATGTCGCCCGCGGTTGTGGGATATTCACCCGGGCTAGAGTCCAGGCCGAAAGAGGTGAAGCGGAGCGACAGGGAGGCGAGCTCGCGCGAAGTCAAAATCGAACAGCCCAGGTTGGCTGATTGCCATGCGTTTGGTCCTCACCACAGCCTTACAAGTAAGTCGGCAAGAGCACCTCGTCGGCTGGGTGCAGACTGCCCGAGGTGGAAGGAAAGTGCGAGGCGAGGAAGGTACGACTTGGTGTTTGTCCCACGGCAGCAGCAATGCACGTTGGTAGGCAAAATAAAAAGGTAGGTCAGGTAGGTCAGCGCCAACGGGAGAGAAGGTGAGGAAAAAAATAATGAATTGCCGTCGTCTAGTAATAATAGTCCGTGCTGGATACCAAGAGCGTAGAGTCGGTTGTGGTCGAGAGCTTGGGGGCCACGTTCGGGCGCGACCTGAATCAGTACATACGTATGGTAACCGACGATTTCAGCCCAGCCTGGGTTCGGGGGAAGCGATGATAGAATGGAGTGGAGGGATGGAAGAGGGAAAGCCAAAGGACCTCATCTCGATGGCGGAGGAGAATGAGACTGGCCATGTGCTTTGCTTGTAGTCTGTTGCACAAGGGACATGGCGAGGGGTAATATTGCGTCGCCAAAGAAAAAAACACCCCCCATGAAAAAAAATACGAGGTGCCTACCGTACCTAGCTGCTGATTCCCAGCAAGAAGAATACGAGTAGTAGTACTAGTTGAAGTTACAGTACGGCTAGTAATATCAGGTACTACGATGTCCGTGTGGTGAGATGAAACTCGTATCGTATTCGCCGTCTTGGCGCACGGTAGCTTCATTCCGTGACTCTTGCAGGTTTGAAATGAAGGCTCATCAATAGAATACACACACACACACACCTGGTGGAATTGCGACATCAATCTGCACTCCCATCTGCCATTATCCGAGCCCGCATCCGTGTGATGATGTAATTCCTCTGGGGAGAACCCCCTGGGGAAGTTTTAAATGGTGGCAGCTATTTTCCTGGTTGCTCTGATCTGACTTCCATTCCCTCTTAGATAGCCACGGCGACTTACTCGTACGTTCCCGACGCATGGCATGATGGGCGCAATCAAAGCCTGGCCCATCAATACGAGGCCGTTGTTGCTGCAGACTCGCAGCTGTCGCTAACAAGGGCTCGTGTGAGTTGCCATATCGCCGTATAAACCCGCTGCCCCTCCGCGGATCTACGTAAGGTATGTCAAGCTACCCATGCTTGCTGGCCTTTGATTGGGTCGCTTAGTCCTTGTCCATAAATAGCAGTCCCGCATCGCTCAGCTTGAAGTCTTTTGCATGCAGCAAGACAAAGATCTGCGAATCGCAGGTCAGGAATCCGGAATCTCGTAATAATCCCCCGGAGACATATTGTGGGGGAAAATTGGTTGGGTCCAGATCCTCACGTTGCCAACTTGACATGCGAGCCCTCGGGCCATTTCGACGTGGCAGACGCTGAGCTCTCGATCGACTGCATTTATCTGTATCGTATCCTCTGTGCCAGTTGAAAGACAAATGCCTCGGCACTCAATTGCATGGAGATCCCAAAACCTACGACATTCTTTTAAACATGTCGAGACCTAACAATAGTATATTCCCTCGCCGTTATCCTGTATAAGTTGATCCAAGAATCAGCTCCGAGTCCAGGGTAGCTAATAAAATTTGTCGTCCCACCCGGGGATCTACTAGCAATGAGGCATCATGCCCGCCATTTCCGCCATATATTGAGTCGCTCAAAGTCATTCTACCTACTGTAGGTATTAAACTATACCTAGGTTACTACTGATAGTAAACCTCCCAGTCAGCGCCATGGTCGTCCGTCCAGCTGCAGCCACAACGTCCAGCGGGCAGCTAGCTCTCCGCCCGCTCAGCGTTCGAGACTGACGGGTGCACGCCGGTGCAACCGCCAATGGCGAGCGACCCTGCATCAGGGTGGGTGGTGCAGAGAACAAAGTACTCCGTTTGTGTGGCGGCTTGGGAGGGGGACAAACATTGACCGTCATGGCGCCTGCATGTATGCTCCCTGATGGCCCTCATCTGGCGTGATTTCAGGAGGCATCGTGGGCATGATAAGACGTACAGTACGGAGTACTCGTAGACAAGCAAGGACTCTCATGGCGCCGAGCGTGCTAGCTCAGGCTCTCAGCATCCGGGTGTAAGTGACGTCTTTAAAAATAGGCCCGGAACGGTCACGAATCTCGGACAGCGAGTAAGGAGTGTCATTGTCCAAACGAAATGGATGTGCTTCCTTACCTGATGATAGAGCGCAGCTGCATGGCTCCAGAAGGTGCTGGGAGTGACAATGGGTGGATCTGCATGCACATCAACTTCGAGGTGTTGTGTTAGGTTCTAAATCGGGTCACGGCGGGGTTATGTAAGCCGCCCCTCCACGAACCAGGAACACACCGGTCTGACTCAACCGCATCAAGGTTTTCCAGCAGGGCATTCTGTGGTCCCCGCTCACGTGAGTTTCACCTCCCACGCACAACCTTGACCTAACCTCCAAAAACTTCCGCCGCCCATCCCGAATCGTCGACACAACACCCAAGTCATCCACACACCACAAATCCATCACCATGGGAAAAGTTCACGGATCTCTTGCCCGTGCCGGTACGTATACATCTGCTGTGATGCACTTGTTCTCAAATGCTGACATTTCTGTAGGCAAGGTCAAGTCTCAGACTCCCAAGGTACGACCAAACGACGAATTTTCGATGACTTATCGACGAACCGCTTCGATGACTGACCGCTTCTCGCGCTACAGGTTGAGCCCCAGGAGAAGGCCAAGGTCCCCAAGGGCCGCGCCCTCAAGCGCCTCAAGTACACCCGCCGATTCGTCAACGTCACCCTGACCGGTGGCAAGCGGAAGGTATGCTGCGACACTGAAAACCTGGCTACATGGGAGGGGGGGCAACAGCGAACTAACGGTCGGAGCAGATGAACCCCAACCCAGGATCTTAAGCGCGCCGAAATACGAGCAATGGGAACGGGAAAAATTATTTGAGGGCTTGGCAAATGTTTGGAAGGACGCGTATGCGATAGGACTGCTCTGAAGCAACCACGCGGTGGACCAGGTCGGGTCGGTCCGCAGGCTGAGCGCACTCCCAAGACAAACGGAGGCGCGAAGAAGCGGCGGCGGCTTTATTAGGCGTCAGGTGTCCCCTTTGTCAAATACATCAACGCATCCGCGACTTGGTGGTGCCCGGGTTCCTCGGTGACTGTGGCGTCGTGGGACCGCGTCTCTCGTAAACCTCATACAAGCAGCGACCCAAGTTTCCCAATTCTTACTATCGCTCTATCTGTAGGTAGAAATACCGGGTAGTGATGGCGTAAACGCCCTTAATGCATGCTGCACCAGTCTTTCAGTCCCTCGGTCCTTCACCCACAACCAAATCACGTGACCCACCCTCGACCTTCTCTTGGGTCGACCTCTTGCAAGCTTCCATCTCCCAAGTAGCAAAGCATACAACAACCTTCCCCACCCAATTCACCCCGAATCCTGGACAATGGCCGACGGAGAAATGGAAATCGACAGCGCGCCAGCTGCCGCTGGCCGTAATGAGTCCGAGATGCAGACCCACGCGAAAGCGACCGCCGTCCGCTCCATCGAGGGATGGATCATCATCGTCACCAACGTGCACGAGGAGGCCGACGAGGAGACCTTGCAGGACAAGTTTGGCGAGTACGGCGAGATCAAGAACCTACATCTGAACCTCGACCGACGAAGCGGTTACGTCAAGGTGCGCTTGCCCCCGACCGCGAAAGGTTATATAGGGAGTGTGGAGAGCTGACCAAGGATAGGGCTACGCGTTGATCGAATACGCTACGCTCGAGGAGGCGCGCGCAGCGATCGATGGGGCGCACGGGACGAAGATGCTGGAACAGACTGTGTCGGTGGACTTTGCGTTTGTGCGGCCACCGCCTGGGCAGGGCAAGGGCTCGAGGGGCAGCCGCGTGGGTGGCGGGCGGAGGGGCCGCAGTAGAAGCAGGAGCCCGGATCCCAAAGATCGTGAGGATTGAAGGATGAGGTCAAGTAAAAGGGAAGGAAGATACGAAGATCACAGAGTGCCCTCACATCGAGTGAGGGAGCCGACGCCCTAGACGCCGCGGCCGAGGGATGTCGGCCCATGTAATCCCGCCACACAAGGTTCGTTTACGTTTACCTCGTCTCTCCCTGGGGCATTTGCGCTAACTCCGAGAAGAATGGTCAGACATGGAATTTTGGCGGTTAGGGTCACTCGAGCTACGAGAAGGGCCCATCATTGGGTAAAACTATGAATGATCTGAAGACACGCTTTCCATGGCATACCCAGTGCCAATTGCAACGCATATATGCCTCCCGCTATACGTTGCGGTACTTATTTAAAATTACCATGGACGTTGGTGCTTCCATCGTCTGTGTTTTCTGCGATTCGTTCTCGGATCCCATGCTCATAGTTTCCAGCACTGTCCGGGCGGCTTCTAAAATACCCATGTGAAGGATTCCTTCACATTGAAGCTAATGTATCGCCTACTACGATCAGTGTCTGCAGTCACACAGAGGCAGCAGTAAGACTTACCGAATATCAGCACTCGACGCTCCAATCAGTACCTTAAAGGTACCTTCTTCGGCAATCCACCCCGGGATCGCCGTGTCATAGTACCCGACAGCGTACTTGTTCAACTCGATATGGATATGCCTCGTCTCCCCAGCCTCGAGGAACACCTTCTCGAAAGCAACGAGCTCCTTCTCCGGACGAGGCAAGCGGCTCTTCTCGTCGTGGACATATACCTGCACGGTCTCAGCGCCGTCCCTGTCTCCGATGTTGGACACGGCCAGCGTGATCTTGAGGGTTCCATCGGCGGTGAGCGTTCGCGGAGACATCTCGGGACGGCCGTACTCGAAGCTCGTGTAGGAGAGCCCGTGGCCGAAGGGGAATAGCGGGGGGATACCGGTGCGGTCGTAGTGCTTGTATCCGATGTACAGCCCCTCGCCGTACAGGACCTTGAGGTTCTCGCCGGGCCAGTTGTGCCACGCTGGAGTGTGCTCGATACGTCTGGGGAAAGTCGCCTTACTCGGGGTTAGCGACATACTCTTGAGATTCCTAGCGAATTTCTTACCGGAAGCTTTCCACTTGGGCTCTTCAGACCAAACAGGACGTCCGCCAGCGCGTTGCCCGCCTCCTGCCCCTGGTACCATCCTTGGAGAACAGCGGACACCTTGTCAAGCCACGGCATATGCACCGGGCTGCCGGACTGGTTTACGACGACTGTTCGAGGATTCGCCTTGACCACAGCCTCGATGAGTCTATCTTGGCTGCCGTCGACAGGAAGATCCATTGTCTGCCGGTCGTACCCCTCCGACTCCCACTCAGCGTCCACGCCGACAATCACCACAGCCACGTCGGCTGCCCTCGCCGTCTCGACGGCCTCGTGGATATAGTCCACTTTGTCCTGCTGCTTGAAACCGATGCGGCAGCCGCCGTACTTGTGCGTGATGCCGAATTGTTTTTGCTTCGCGAGCGGGCGTAGCTCATTCGTCATCTCGACCTTCAGCTCCGTGGCCTTGCCCTCCTCCATGTCCACCTCGACCAGATAGTCAACGGACCCGTCGAACATGGCCTCCCCTTCCTCGGTCCAGTTCCACAGGTCCAGGGCCAGTTTGCCGTTGACGTACAACCTTCCCGGTCCGACGCTCATGAAGCTTATGGTGTGCCTCCCGGTGGCTGTCGGTGTCAGGTACGTCGTCGCAATGGCCGACCACTCCGGGCCGACCTGGCTCAACGGAGCCGAGTCCCATAAGAAGAGGTCCGTATTGGTCCGCCTCTGTATCACCACGGGCTTACCTTGAAATCTGTCCCCGGCGTACCACTCAATGTTGACACCGGGCTTTCCAGCCTTGTCGGTGCAATACCTCGACGCCACAGGCAGCCACTTGTGGATGTGGCATCCCTGGGCGAACGTGACTTCCTTCTCGGCCACGCGGCGGATGCTGTCGAGAGGGATGGTGGTATAATAAGGATTCAAGCTTGCGCTGCCGCCGCCTCCTGCAATGGCCCGGTTGGCATTGGGTCCGATGACGGCGACCTTGGCCGTCTTGTGGCAAATGGGAAGAGTGCTGTCCTCATTCTTGAGCAACGTCAGCCCCTCGTGGCCAGCGGTCCGGATGAGATGCCTCGTGGCTTCGCGGTCGTCTTCCCTCTCGGGTGCTTCCGGTGTCATGTCGTCTCCTTTTAGACGCTCCACGAGGGTCAGGACGTTCTCGGCCGCACGGTCAATATCCTCCACGTCGATTTCCCCGTCTCTGACTGCGGCGACCAGCTTTTCCAGGCGCCATCTTTTCGAGTGGGGGAATTCGATATCGCAGCCGGCCTGGACAGACTCGACGGTGGAGTTTGTGCCGGCCCAATCCGACACGACGGCTCTGTTCGAGAGGATTGTTAGTTCTCACACCCAAACCTACCTACCCAATGGGTCGGAAGAAGCTACCCTACCCATCGTAACCCCACTCGCCGCGCAGTATGTCCTTGAGCGTGTGGGGATGCATGTCTGCGTGGATACCGTTGATGAGGTTATACGATGACATGACGGCCCACGGATTTGCCTCGCGGACGGCAATCTCGAAAGGGCGCAGATAAATTTCGCGCAGCGGGCGCTCGCCGATAAGAGAGTCGATGGTCAGCCTATTCGTCTCTTGCTCGTTCCCGACAAAGTCTATACAGCAGTTTCAGCTGGTGGTCCTCCCTCCATCCCTCCCTCCCCCCATCCCTCCCCCCATCGGAACTGGGTTCGGATCGTACGCTTGATTGTGGCGGCGACGCCTTTATCTTGCAGACCTCTGATGTACTGAGCGGCCAGCTTTCCCGTGAGCAAGGGGTCCTCGGAGAATGACTCGAAGTTCCTGCCGCCGAGAGGATGGCGGTGCATGCAGACGGTGGGGGCGAGGAGCATCTCTGCTGATCTCGCCCTCGTCTCGTCGGCGAGATGCTGGCCGACCTCATACAGGAGGTCCTTGTTCCATGTTGCGGCTAGTGAGATTCCGCAAGGGAACAGCGCGGCCTGGGTGGGCTTTTAGCATGGCCTTGTCGAGACGGGATGATGGGTGATGACCAACCTTGGTACCGCCGACAAAGATGCCGCCCCTGGCACCGTTGGGTCCATCTGTGGTTTTTATCGCGGGGATGCCTTTCCCAGGAATGGCCTTTGTTCTCCAGAAGTCTGCTGCTGTGAGCAGGGACACCTAAGGGTGACATGTTAGCTATGGGGGCTATCCAGGGTCGCCCGACCTGATAACCACACTCGCCTTTTCTTCGAGAGTGAGGGTTGCCAGCTTCTTCCTGGCGGCCAGTCGGGGTTCCCGCAGCAGCCGGCGTTCTTGGGGCGGACTGAATGGCGGTGAGCACTCCGTGTCCGGGGTCGAATTCGAGAGGCTCGTGTCGGAATCCATGACGAGTAATAGCCTGGCTGGGTATGAGATTGGTTGGCAAGCGTGGCCCGGATTTTGTCGTTTGAGCTTCTAAGTCTTTAGCGCTGACGTCTGGTCCGGTGTCACGCTACATACATGTACGCAGGTTGGCCAGAAACTCGAACCTAGAGAAAGCCGGAACCTCTGGATATCCTTCGATTTGGCCGCTTCGACGGGTGACGTTGAGACCGGGATGATGGGCTTTTCAGATTGCCTATATGAGAACACTCGGTGCAAAAGTGATATCGAAGGCTGGGGAGCTTGGGGGGGGTGCTGATGAATACACAAGTCACACCGACCGGGTCAGTTACAGTTATATGATACGACAACTGCCGCCGAATGGAAGCCAATGGGTTGCAACGAGGTTCCAATGGATGGCTGCATCTGTCCTTGGCCCTACGCTAGGGTGAGAGGGAAATACGAAACTGCCGTCACCCGCGCTCGCAGTGCAATATATGGGGGCGAACGGCTCGTTATCGACATGAAGTGGCCTACGCACGCAACCCAACGCAAGCGACATATGGAGCATGAAAACCGGCGGTCACATTGAGGAGTGGGGAGACTCAGCACTCGGCCGCTCGTTTACATGTACTTGACCTCTTTCGGTACGGACGGACCGGGTGAGCGAGCGGCACCCCTGGGCGCGGAAGGGGGGGGGGGGTGGTTTCCCGTCGAATTGCATCAGAAATGGAGGTGAGGGATGGTCACGGGCAGGATAGTTCCCTCGGCTGTCTTTTGGTGTGCGACATATTCCTGCACCAACAAGACACGACCTTGCGAGCGCGACCCCATTTCCATTTCGATCTCGCCATGGCACAGGTGTCGAACCCGGACGTCCCGGGTGTCATTCAATGGGGGAAAAATGGCAACGGAGACAATGGCCCCGGGTGGATGTGCCTTATTACCCCCACTCTCAGGGCAGAGTAGTAGGTGTACATGTACATGTACGAATTATGTACGGATATCAGTCGACGTCCGGGGGTTGGTGAGCTCTGGAGCCTGGATCGGAGGAGCCAGGTCAGCCAACCATCGTCCGGGGGCTTGCAAAGATCGAGGGACAGTCTGGCCATACAGATGTTTAGATGTACTCGCAGATGCGGCACCGCTGAGCTGGGACGAGGACACACATAACCAGCGGTACGCCGGTGCCTCACCACCCTGTCTTTAGTCTCCACGTGTCGCAACTCGCAAGGGAGCTGGGATAAGGCGCCTCTTTCGTGCATATGGGGGGCCGTCGAGACCCTGTTCTTGGCCTTTCTTGCCATTTCTTCTCTCATCCAGGGAAATTCGCGAGCTGTGAGAGCCATGGGAGGGCACGGTGTCAAAGCCAAAGCACATGCTCCCATCAAACCTGTCTGGGGCCACGGTTGAAAAAAAAAAAAAAAAAAAGAAGGCGTGATAGAAAGTCCGATTCGAAGCAGAATGTCATCATGGGAACGCCACTTCTCCCATCATTGATGTTTCCTCCGGGGGTGGGGCGCACCGGCCCGCGTTGCCGGCCAACGTCGGCCGGGGAGCCGGACCAATCCCCGTGGGAGGACTATACGACGGGGGCCTACGACTTATCTACCTCTCTGGCAAACTTGGGCTCAGAAAACGTCCAATTCCCCGGTTGTATCCGTACGGACTTTTGTAGTGCTCTCTAGCCTATCGGCAGATGTGCTGCGTCGGCGTCCTTCCAAGTTGCTTCCAGATGCCCGCGGGGGCTTGCAGCTCGCCGCCACACTCGCGGTCCCGCTGGCGGCCCGTACGTCTTTAATTGGGTGCTCCCATTTGGCAGACGCGACGATGGAGCGGTTTCTCCTCAGACCGGACCCTCCCAGGTCTAGGCGTACGCCGCTCTGCCCGGATGATTATGCGCTTGTTCGCTGGCCGGCGACCCGGTGGGAGGGCCTCGGTGAGATCAGATCGGTCGGAGTCGGACGTGGACCGAAGTCTCCCCTTTCGGTGGAAGAAAGACCTCGGTTGCGCCGGGCATACAAGGCCAACCAACCGATAATCATCAGATCGTAGGGACAAGACTGTGAGAATGACAGGCTAGTTTCTGGGTATGCAGGCTGCATGACTACATCTGCATCGCGGGATGGAGTTCCCAGTCTCTCAAAGATTTCAATACACTACACATTTGTTGTCGCTGTCATTAGCCTAAGCGTGTAAGAAGAAGAAGAAGAAGAAGAAGAAAACAGAGCTATTCTGGAGAAAAGGGGATTCCACAAGCCGTATGAGTAAACGGCCACTTCGACACAGTCTTCGAGAATAGCCCTGAACCGAAGTTGCGGCCTCACTCTGGAGAGGTGTCTAAAAGGCATTGCGTGATAACACTATGGTATCCAACTCCTTCTCTCTTCTATGGTTTTAAAATTACCAAGACATCCGGGAGGTGTCCAAATCTCACCGCAATGGCCACCACGCACCACGTGGGACAGGGCTGGGCAGCTCCGGCAACGCCTCGTGAACCGTCAACTCAAGAGACCTCTTTATTAAAAAAAAAAAAAAGGAAATCGTGACAAATACAAAATGCGCATCGTTTCCCTGGATTGTGCCTGCAGTTGTCGTAACTTTTGGACATCTGTTTACGGGTTCGAAGGCCTGTCGATGGAGGCAAGACAGATACATTATTCGAGGGATCCTTATGTTATTGACAAAAACAAAAGATAGGAAAAGAAGAGGCAGGCGTGGATGTTCTTTTGACGTGTCTCTGATGCTTCGTCCAGGATGCTGTGTGTCTTAAATATCTCGGCGTCAGTCAATGTTGGGGGCTGGTCTCGGAGATGAGGTCCGGGCTATAGGGTAGCCACGTTGTCGATTCTCGGCATGGTCGTGAGACTCGTGAAGACCACGTCCTACTTTGGAAACGTTCTGGCTACCTGTACTCTGATGTCCCCCGGATATAAGTGATGAGGAATGACGCAGGCAGGCAAGGCAGAACCCCCAGAAAACATGGCATGACGGTCCGTTGCGCGCTGCGGAGAGAATTAAGCTACTGGGTACTTACGTACGCGTCACCAATGACGGCTGGCAAGTGTCAAAACCCCGGATGGACTTTTGGCCAAGAGGCAGCGCGGGGTTCTCATGGTGCTGCTGCCTCGTCTACCTGCAATTAATTACAATGGTACGGATGGGTCAGGTTATAGATGGCCCTCTCTATGCGTTCGGCGGGTAGATGGCCGGAGCCGAATCGGAGTGATGTTGACTGGTGTCTTCTCCGTACACTGCGGGGATGATGCCTACTGTACTGTACGTGTACAGGTGGACCACGGCGATGGGTTGGGAAACCCGAGTTTCGTATCATCGCACCCAAAGGCAAGAGAGTGAAGAGTTGGAATTTGAGGCTCGTGGCATGAACGTGGAGTAAGAATCAGTAATGGACTTTTCCCCTCTTCCCGCCATTCCTCCCCCGAGTCCCCTCCCCCGAGGTGGTGAAAAGCTTGGCATTGAAGGCCGGGGGCCGGCAATGTTACCCTCGAGATGCATGAATCCTTGCGCGCGCTGGCCCAACGTTTCGTTTCCATGTTTCGTTTGGACGCCACACCTAAATCATTAGTAAGTACTCGTAGTCCCCGTACGCATCGGAAAATTCCCCCATACATACGTATTCTGCCATTCGATAATTATTATGTGGCGCCGATGGACGCATGTGACGATGGATGGATACATCTACTATCGAGAGGTAGACCAAGGTACCTCCTACCTACCTACGCTACGCCAACAACGCGCGCTGCAACAAGCCGTTCCGACCGTATATGCGGGTTCTGATACAGAATGAGGGGGCCGTTTGTCGTCGCAATGACCCGTCGTCATTCACTGTAGGGTGAAACTGAAAGAAAGAGAAAGGATTGATGAAAGGCATGAGGAGGTCAACTTGAATTTATGCGTTTCAGACAGTCAGTCAGACGGCAGGATGGGATCGCATCCTGCGAAATCCCACGTCTTACATACCGGCAGCTATTCGAGCCAGGAACATAATCATTAGTTACTAATCTTAAGTTAGTAGGGGCAACTATGTACAGCAATTGCAGCAATTGCTCGCATGTCCTCCTATCAGTTGACCTACCGCTTTTGGTTCTGTTGCCGATCGCCATCTCAATGCGCTAAAAGGGAGTTACGAGTATGTACAGGTAGGCAAGGTGCCTGTAATTGTTGATGACTCGCTGGAGAGTCAGGGACGCCATGGCGTCTGTCGCTCGGTCGCTCCTGCCCACGAGTGCACTCATGCACTCATTCCTGCCCTAATATCGCGTTGCTGCCACCTGGCGCGTAACGTAACCTTGGGGCCAAGACCATCGTGAGCCCCGCGACGATCCACAACCACGGACTAATTACCTACCCCAACTTTCTTCTATCAGTATCAGATCCGTCACGATCTGGTCCATCTTTCCTCTAGTCCAGCGCCATCGGCTACCTAGGCTCGCGCCGGTCAGTTCGTGGCACGCAACCAACCGTCCCCCCC